>JAMZAV010002064.1:0-162836 GCA_024449915.1 Sweltsa coloradensis
TGAACAATGTGAAAGGGAGCAAAGCAACACACGACAAAGGCTGAACTTGTAGCCAACACTGTGCGAGTGAGACACGAAAACTGATCGCTGTGCGCGGCTAATTTAAAACTGCTCACGGCGGTCATGTTTTTTGTTCTAAAATTACATTTTAACCCAGCATAATGCCATAACAATACGTTTTTTTTCTTCAAATCTTTTATTTTTTTAAACTGCAATAGACATTATAAACAATTTGGAGCAAAATCAAATACAATCGTAAGCTCACTTCAGTCGCTATGCTTAAAACTCGAAAAATCCAATATGGCGGTGGTTTTTCAACGATGGCGGATTTTCCCAAAATAGATTTTTTGGGAATTTCGGGATTTCAATTAGGACATCATCCGTAACATGTCTACCAATTTTTAGCTTGTTATTTCAAATGTCCGGGTTAGGGCAATTTTTTGTCTTATTTGACTGGACTAACTGTCGTTGCGATGTTATCGGAGCACTAGGAAGTATACAACCGTTCGCTACGAGCGCTGACTCGCGAGTGTTGTTTTTCTTTAGTCTCTTGTGTTGGGGTTGCAAATAACCGTTTGTTGACACGTCATTAAACTAATCTAATAAGTTTGAATAACTATATAGGTTCATGTAAGTCTAATGTTGTGTTTGCATTTGTGGCTATATGTGGTTTCCCTTGTCAATAATAGCCTCCTATCCAAAATGTTTTGTTCTTATTCGTCAACAGGCCGCAGGTGTGCCTTTACTTGTATCTCTAAGTTGCCTGTGGATGGATCTGTCCAGCAGGGGTCTCCCTTTTTGTCTTCCTGATTGGATGAGCGTAGCGAGCGAAGCGAAGATTCCATTTCACTACACTGGAGAAAAAAATCCGGAATGTTTTTTTTTTCTTCTTTCTTTCTTTTTTTTGTATTTTTGTGTGTCTGTGAACACGATTCCGGCTAAACCAATACTCCGATGGCGATGAAATTTTATGGAAACCTTCGAAATCTCTGAACTTAGAACTGCACCGTACGAAAAATCGATCAAAAAATTATTTCTCGTGAAAATCGAAATTTTACCATTTATTTTGATTTTTTTTTTAATTCTTCGACTTATAACACCTAGGCCTACATGCTTTGTCCGATTGTAATGATTTTTTAACAGAACCTTTATTTTATGAATTAACATATTCGTGTGAAATTTGAGCGCAATCAAACAATTATTTCTCTTAATAATTGCAATTTTACAATTTTTGCTATGGTGCTGGGATAATGCTAAGGCTTTTACAATTTTCATTTTTTTAAAGTGAAAGGTGTTTAAAGATTAAAAAACAATACATCTAAACATTTACCAGACGAATTTTATAATTTTTGTTTTGTTTGATAAATATGATTTTTTCCCTTTGCATTGTTTGAAAATGTATGTTTTTTGTGAAAAATCTATATTTCCCATATTTTCAATAAAAAACTATAAATCTCATCAAAAAAGTGTCCGGTGAATTTGTCAGAATAAGACTTGTGAGCACATTAAAAAAGAAATTATCCTTTCATCTTAAAAAACTGTAGAAGAAGTAGGAACAATTGTTAGCAAATGTGCTAGAATAAAAGTTTTGAGATAATAACATTTAAAGTCTATTTATGTTGTTTTTTGGTAAAACAACAGAAAATCCGCATAACAAATGGCAACTCAATGCACCAATTACGCTCATACAACAACGCGGCGGGACCTAAGCGTTTTCCAAGTACTGTTTTACTTAACTGCGGCAACTCCAATCACGTGGCAAGCTATTTGACGTCGTTGGCATTATTGAAATCTTTTCTCGACTAGTCCAAAATACCGATTACCGCCTGCCTGATAATTAGTTGGTTGGCAATCTGATTGATCACATTGTCAACATCCCACATTTTATCCACATAGTTAATAACTAACTTGTGTACTGAAGATACTCCAATATCGTTTTAAGACTCGAGAACTCCAGAAGATTCAAGTCTGTTATTGTTTACAATTTGTTGCAGTAGTTGCGCCTGATTTTTGTGGCACTAAATTTAATCCATCCAATCCATCCACACAGGCCTGCTACATCCAAGTAAAACAGATTCAAAGTTGCGTCTCGATAAAAATGGCTGACTTATGAACACATTCCTACAGCAATGCAAACAAGGCAATACCAACTGGTGATCGATTTCATGGCCACTGGTTTTATTTAAAAGTATTGCTTTTGAGGTAAAATGCACTTTTTTACAGTAATAAAAGAAAAATACCTGAAAATGTGATATCTGCGACAATATAGTGTCGTCACGATAAGCCTCACTACATATCTTCATATATTACCTACAACCAGTTAATTACACACTCAAAAGCACATTCGCCACTGTCATCAACACAATTTGATAAAAAGTCAATGCACTTTGAGTGCAGCTTCGATATGACCTCGCCGCCCCGCACCTTTTTACTACTACCTGCACGCACACAGCACAGCAGAAAGCCTTGCAGTCGATCTGTTGTTCTTGTCCCAGGCACACGTGTTTTGTCCGCGCTCTTCGCTCTGGTCTCATTGGGCCTCCACAGTACGCAGAGTTAGCTTCTGTTGCTGTTCCAAGTCTTTGCTGGGTCCTCGTTCTCATGCATTATTCTGTTAAGTTTTTGTTCTCTTAAAGAGGTTGTCTGTTCTGTCCAGACTGGAAGGTTTAGTTCTCTTTATTCTGTCCTGCTTGTCAGAGAAGCGCTCCGTCTGTTTGGTCCATGCAGCCTGAAGAGTTGATGTTCAGAAAGTGCTAGTTCTGTCTGTTCAATGTGAATTAGAGCCTTGACACGGTTTATGTGCTGTGCTTTTTCCCACTCTTAGTTCCGCTCTTGTTCGGCTGCCACCGCACCTGGCGTTGGCTTCTGTTTCTGCTGAATGTGTTCAGTTAGACGTCTGTTATCTTTAAGAGAATGTCTGTTCCATCCAGACTGAAAGGTTTTGTTGCTACTCAGTATTCCATCCGCATAGGTTGTGCAGTTAATGTTTGGTCGGTGTTAACTTCTTTTGTTCGAGACATGCTGATTAGATGCAGAAAGCTTAAAAAAATTAACTTTGAAATGTCTTCAATTATTTTACCACTTAGAATATGAACTTAACTTGGTAGAGTTCGCGTTTTGAAAATGATCTTTGTTTTTTAAGTCACGCCCATCAAATTCCAACTCGCAATCTTCTCGTGGTATGGCCCGTGATTAGGGGAGATTTTCTCCGTGAAACTAATGGCGAGCTCTGGGTCGTCGTCGGGGAACTTTCCCCTTCCCTTTGACTACCTCCCCGACGGCGACGACAACACGGTCGGATGATGACACAGACGGAGACGACCACGACATGGAGGAACCCCTGCCCTCCCTATATGCTTGTGGCTGTTTCTGAACAGCACAGGCCTGTCCACCTCTTGCCCTCCCGCGTCATCCCTTATGTCCCTCCCTCCGTCTCGATTAGCCAAGTTGCATAAATATGAGACGTTGAGCAATATATATTCAATAACATCCACTCGGGCCACCAATGGTCCACGTTGTGTACATATATTTGGCCTTGTAAAAAACATATGTTGGCAATACCGCTCCATCAGCAGCTGCCGCATACATTATTGATGTGGCAGATTTGCTATGATTCATGATCCTTTCTGGATAATTTGTACCCCGCTTGGTTATCACTTTCTTTCTTCCCGGATCGTCAGACAAGTTCGTCTCGTCATAATTGACAATATTACGAGCAGGAACACCTTGCAATGAAATTTCAATGTGATCGAAATACTGCTTGACTTCATCCAGAGTTACCCCTGCACGAGACCTTGGAAAACACAATTATCAGACAAAAAATTAACAAACATTTATTCCGACCGTGGGGATATGCGCTAATACCTACACTGCCAAAGCTAGAAGCTGTAAGACGGTCTTGCCAAAGTTCTCTCCACAGCATACCATCAGATCGAGCCTAAAAGCGAAAATATGATTATAAATGAGCATATTAATTAAATTATAAATTAATTATAAATGAAATAATTAAAAAATATTTTAACCAGGCTGCATACTACGCGAGGCAACTGTGCATGTACAACTTCACAGTCGTAGAATGGCGTTCAAAAAGTAAACTGTCAGTCGAAAACGTGCATATTCATCATTGGACCGAAGACTCTCGGAACAAGGGATCGAATGAAATACCAACCGCTGTATAGCACAGGCTCTGAAACACAAATCTTGAAAATGTGGACATGTGAAGGTTGTAGAATTTGTTAAAAATGAGCCCGAAATGATTTGACAAAACCAGCTACGACAATGAAGACTTTAGAACAATACGTGTTCGTGGTAAGAGAGGTAGATGACCAAATGGTACAAAACTAAATCAATTGTATCAGGAGGCACCAAAAGTCTGCATGTAGGTAATTAGAATTATTTAGTTTTCCTCCTTTGTAAATCAGTTTCTTAACTGGATAGGAAAGACTTAAATAAATATTTTTTTATAAAAAGATAACTATACCAAAAAAGAA
Source organism: Sweltsa coloradensis (assembly GCA_024449915.1). Classification (NCBI taxonomy): domain Eukaryota; kingdom Metazoa; phylum Arthropoda; class Insecta; order Plecoptera; family Chloroperlidae; genus Sweltsa; species Sweltsa coloradensis. The sequence goes on from JAMZAV010002064.1 coordinate 4,491, forward strand.
GGACCCGATGACTATGTGCAAGCAACTTCATCGATTGATAGACTGCCTACGAGGCTATAGTACATTTTACAGTCGACTGAGAGTAGCTGTTTTGGCATTGCTTCCAAATGAAGAACAGTTTGGCTAGCCCCAACTTTCTTTGTGTCGTCTAAATAGGGGTGTCAGCTAGTTGGAGTCCTTGTGTTATTGTTGTCGTTCGCCGATCCCTTCCCTCGTTCAATGGCCATGTTGTAAACTACTTTTTCTATCATAAAGTTTATTGAGGTCTGACAACGATTACGGTTTCCCCTTCCCAACTCAGAGCCACATCCACAACTAATAAAATATTAAAATTAAAATTAAAAATAATTAAATTCATATTCATTCACAGTAGTACAAGTGGAACGCATTTACGTATATTTGACACAAACGCACGTGCATTCGAATCCCGCGTAAAATACCTTTTTATTTCGTCATTGACTCTTTAATGACATATTTTATTATTTATAACCGACATTTAATAGTAAAAGGCGGAATTCACAAATAAATACGAACAATCTGATGTTACAACGTTATACGTGCCAAGCTGATTATGGCGGTTCCAAAGTAACCAGCAAACATATTATTGTTCTTATACCAAATCGAATGAAGAAAAAAGAAAACACAGCCTGTACCGGATTTAAACCCGGAACCATCGGCATAAGAAATATGAAAATCCAACATAACAAACCCGTCAGAATACTGAGATTGACTCGTATTCATGACCGTCCTTTATCCGCCGATGCACCTTTGTTTTCTTCGTTATCGTCTTCTTCTTGTGCATGTTATTTCCATTATCAAGCAAGCTACTATAAACTGGACGCATAGACGACGAAAGTAAAGCGTATTATACAAACCGAAAGTTGTGAACATCATGACCATTAGCATTAAAATGTGCCCTGACAGTGGCTTGCTTTCATTTAAATTTATGTTTAATTTCTCTGCTTCCAATGCAAAATAACGTGGGTTCTTATCGGTGGTGCCAACAGGGCTTAACATTAAAAACGCTTTGACTTGTATTCATTTAACAGTATATCTATGGCTGTGTTTTTGTAAGTACAAGTTATGTTGTATAACTGTATACATTTATCTATATTTGTATATTATTGTTAGGCGACACAATCTATAAAGATTTGTATTTTGTATTACTTATGTAATAACAATGATGACTGTCCAGAAATAAATTGAAATTGATTCGTTTCTATTTTAAAGTCCTGATCCCACTGAAAATTAGTTGTGTGAATGAGCGGTAGACTCTAAATTCGAAGCACTACTCCCCACAATTCCTAAAGAACAAAGCCCGTGAAGAAACATACCCATTACATTTTAATTTTCCAAACAACGAAACATACAAGCAGCCCTTTACCCAATGGGAATTTATAACCGCAGTAACTGGCCTGAAGAACTCTGCCCCTGGTCCTGATAACGTTCACAACGAGATGATCAAACGCCTTTCCCCCAAATCTCAGCAATTCATCCTCAACACGCTAAACCGCATTTGGCTAGAGGAGGCATTTTCTAACTCCTGGAGGGAAGCCATAGCAATCCCTATCCTGAAACCAGGCAAAGACAAAGACCAACTTATAAACTATAGACCAATTTCACTCACGAGCTGCCTGTGTAAGCTTCTCGAACGTATGATCAACAAAAGATTAATGTGGGTTTTGGAGAGCCGCAAGCTGCTTGTCCCAGAACAATCTGGCTTTCGACAAGGACGGTCGGTTCATGATCACCTTGTCAGGTAAGAAGGGTATATACGAGATGCATTTTTAACAAAACAACACGTAGTGGCTATTTTCTTTGATTTGGAAAAGGCGTATGATACGGCATGGAGATATGGCATTTTAAAAACTTAACATATCTGGGGATTTAAAGGGCACCTGCCAATTTTTATTTCAAACTTTTTATCCGACATAATTTTTAGGGTTCGAATTGGAAATATTTTATCTACACCTTTTTATCAAGAGAACGGAGTCCCCCAAGGATCAGTTTTAAGTGTCGTATGTTTTGCTATATCCATCAACAGTATTACCTCACATATAAAAAAGCCAGTTCAATCATCACTTTTTGTAGATGACTTTTCCATTTACTTCCGAGCTTCGTATTTGAGTTCGATTGAACGTCAACTACAACTAAACATAAAGCGCCTTGAGAGATGGTCAAACGAAACTGGATATAAATTCTCAATCACAAAAACCACATGTGCTTTTTAGCCTTCGCCGTGGATTATTTCTCAATCCCGACCTGCACATGGGAAGCCATGCCGTACCATTTGCCGAAATAGCACGATTTTTGGGGATGTTATTTGATAAAAAGTTATAGTGGAGACCACATATCCAACAGCTACGAACCAAGAGTTTAAAAGCCTCGAACATCCTACGAGTGCTCAGCAATACTAATTGGGGAGCTGATTGTACAACCTTGCTACATCTATATCGCTCCCTTATTCGCTCTAAGTTGGATTTTGCTAGTTTTATTTGTGATTCGGCTAGACCTTCTTATATCAAGACGTTGGATACAGTTCACCACACTGGTATAAGGCTATCCACAGGAGCTTTCCGTACGAGCCCTATTCCCAGTCTTCTTTGCGAGTCTGCAGAACCATCTCTATCCTCCAGAAGAAAGTACTTAATGCTTAATTACATCGCCTCATTAAAAGGATCTCCTACAAACCCAGCTTATAAAGCAGTTTTCGACCCTCCATTTCAAAATTGGTATGAAGTTCGCCTGAAGGCCTCGAGACCGGTGGGCATCCGCTCCCTGGAACTACTACAGGCCTTAAACATTACACTTCCCCTTGTTTTCTATAAATCAAATGGGGCAATCCCACCTTGGACACTTAACAAACCATGCTGCATAACACAGCTCTCAAAACACAAAAAGGCCACCACATCAAACATACAATATCAAGCACTATTCAACGAAATCCGATACAACTACAAAGATTTCAGAAATATTTTTACAGACGGTTCAAAAGTGAACAATTCAGTCGGCTCTGCCTTTACAACGGAGAGCAACAACTTCAACTTTAAACTCCATTCCACATACAGCGTCTACAATGCAGAACTGTTTGCAATTCTACAAAGCCTCCTGTTTGCTCTTGATAGTAAGGACTCCAAATTCTTAGTGTGCACGGATTCTTTAAGTTCACTAGAGGCTATTTGCCAAATTTACACTTCACACCCATTAATTAATAAAATACACCTAATATTGTCGAAACTTGCTGCAAAACATAAATCAATCGTTTTTTGTTGGGTTCCTGGTCATTCTGGTATTTTAGGAATGATGTCGCCGACCAAAGTGCCAAAGAAGCTGGTAACAAAACACAAGCTGATTGCCATTTAGTTGTAACGCCTTTTAGATTGTTTTGATAACTGTTTATTCGACTCATCATCGATTGCCATTTGCTTCAGTGTTTTCTTGTTAGACAACAAACTTTCCATCATGAACACTTGAGTGCCCCATCTAGTGTTTCCTGGCAACTTGAATGAGGTAGTTATTTTGTTATTTTTTTGAGTTTCCATAAACACAGCCTTGAGTAACGGAGAGCATAAAATTTCCTTTACAACACTTTTTGAGTCTGTAATCACCTTTTCAAGGGATTTCATTTTTGCCAGATCATTTACTTATAAATTCAACCCATGTGCAACACACCCATAGGCTATAATGTGCTCATCTTTTCCATGATGATTTTCCAGGCTGCCTTCATATTTTGAGCGTTGTCTGTTACAATGCCCGAAAATTTATGTATGCCTACTTCTTCCATAACGTCAATCATTATATCGCTCATGTATTGTGCTGTGTGGCTGTTGCTGCCGGTTGCTAAAGATTTGAAGAATACTGGTTCTGGAGTGGTTATCTCAAAATTCACAATGCTGTGCTGATTTATGTTTGTACACCCATCGCACATGAGTCCAAGGGAGGTTGTGGTACTCAGACGCTCGTTTACCATTCCCTTTACTCGACCATATTCCGATTCCGCATCCAGCAGAGGCCTGGAGATTTCGTAACGGGATGGCATTTTCCATATTGGGCGTAATGAGCGAAATAAATTCTTCCAATGTATATTCTCAGTGATCGACAATAGAGTGCATGTAGCATAAATTGCTCTTGCGAACAGCTCGGTACACTTAGTCTGTGTAAAGAAAATCCCTCTTATTACCTTAAATTTTAAAATGTTAACAGACATTAACCCTCTTCATGCATGATTTTTCCAATTTTCTAAGAATAATTATTTTAGTACTCAGGGGCAAAATAAAAAATACTAAAATTATTGAAAAAATTCAAAATTAATTTTTTGGGGTACATTTCGGCCTCGGAATTAAATGGCACATATGTGTACACTATGCAACAACGGAAAAATAGGAGCATACAACAAAATCTTACATATAGATTTGAATTAGTATTTTATGTAGGAATTATGTCAGTTTATGACATTTTAAAACAAAGCAATTTGAAAAAAAGTATAATTTTTACATAATTATCTAATCAATAAATAATAATAAAATTGTGATTATAGTAGATGATTATGTGATTAGGGCCAAAAATACAAAAAATAGCCTTAGGAATTATAAACAAAGAATGCCAAATAATTATGGGTAATATTGAAGTTAACAATCTTACAAATTATTAATTACTATGCATCATCTAGTCAACTAATTAACTACTAATTAGCCTCATTACCGTGTGGGAGAACACGTTTTACAATAATTGTAGACTACATTTGGGATAAAAAATACTTAAAAGTAAAATATTATGATTTAGTTGCATGGCTTTAAAATATTTTGCAAAACAATGGCAAAAACAAACAATAACCTCAAAATAACATTCAACCCTAGGTGCATAGTGTCATCAAATGATGCCACATATTTATCATCCATATTTAGCTGTAAATTTTTAAAACTTTTTAGATCTTCATCAACAATATTAATTATAAGTGTGTTTAAAAAATAAATAATTTATTGTGCCTTTATATTCGGTCAAATGACGTGACTAATTATGCAAAAAACATGTGGCATTTTGTCAACAATGAATATTGGGGGCGTGGCCAAAAGAACAGCTCAATTCCTTGTCCCGTCACGTGCTGCCACCTAGCGGATTTTTTCAGAAGTACTAAACGGCATCACTTGTGTATTCTATGCATTGGTGGCACAAAATTTTTATTTTATCTCATTAAATATAATTAAAATATAAGTGGCATCATATGACGCCTCTATGCGGGAAGAGGTTAAAAGGAAATAATCTAAATAGGCAAAGGCATACATGAATCTAAAACCACATTTATCTGTCAGATGATAAGTATCCTACACAATTTGTCTTATCTGTTCATTGTTGGACATCCTGTCACAAAAATTTGTTATTTTACTCATGGACAAAGCCGAATAGTTGGTTGATCGGGAAACTGAACGAGGACCTCCAGGCGAGGTTTTGTCAGTGTCTGAAGAATGATCAATCGGTGTATACGAAGAGGTGGAAGTGGAAGGGAGGCTTGAAAAGTACGAACGGATACCGGTACTTTGTTTTTCAACGTCAACGTCATCAGCATCGCTCTCTACATCACAATCTATCTCTTCAGTTTCAACCATTATGGCCTTTACTGTTTTGAAACCTGACAACATTTCTTGTGCAGATGCACGTTTCTTAGCGTACATTTCCTTCACTTTTACCGGACATTTTAGGCATCTTTCAGCCAGATGAATCTCCATTCTAGTTGCATTTATTGTCGAGTTCCATTGGCAAAAGTTGTAAGCAACTTTTTTGTTGTTTTTGTTCACTGGCTGAAAGAAGTCATGCACCTTAGTTCGACGTGATCCTGACACTAAAACAAAAATTTTTAATTGAACGTTCAGCATTTTCCCTTAATGTCATAGCATAGGTATGGCTTAGCTGTAGTCTGTATCGTACCATGATACGATTGTACATCCATGTTAGGCCTAGTCTATATTATAGGCTTACAGCCTACGAGTTCAAGAAAATCACAATCACCCTTGGAAAAATGCAAAAAAAGTGTTATTTCAATGGAATATTATTCCTCAAGAACAGACATAGGCCCACTACTCTAGTAGCATAAGCGGCTAAGCCTAACTTTTTAAGCAAGAGGGTCTAATACCTACTATTATAAAATACAACTTAGCAACTACAAAGCCTACAACGGCTAGGCCTAGGCTAGGTAGGCTAGGGACTAGGAGCACTACCAGACCCCTAGACCTTAATAAAGGACCATGGCTAGGCGGAGACCTCAGGCTGACCATGAGATTATAGGCCTAGGTCTAGACTTAGTGGGGCTTTATTAAGGGTGAAGCCTATGATTGAGATCATTCAAGCGTGAAGCGCTAACCGAAAGTGGGTGGGTAAAAAAGGGCGTGAATGTGCTGACCGTATACTCTGCATGGCTTTTCTTTGATTGGTCCGACAATTTTACCAGGTTCCGCAAAAATTTGTTCTGAAGAGCGATTTAGTCTTCCACTGACCGTCGCCGCATTCATATCTCGCTCTAAGTAAGTAAGTAAGTAAGTAATTTTTTATTCATTTGACTAATACAGAGTAGAAGTATAACACTATCACCTATTCTCTAGAGAGAGAGAGATAGGTGGAGTGAAATGAATAAGGTTATAATAAAATTAAGGTTAACAAATGTTTTTGTTAATACATAGATAAATGTAATAATACAATATGAAACATAAAAAAATGCAATTACATTTACAATGATGCACACAATAATAATTACTACATTGTAAATATTGATATTAATGACAATCAACAAGGTAATTTATTTGGGAGAGCCGTCAGATAGAAACTCATGAAGTGAGTAATAACTGTTTTTAAGCAGAAAGGACTTAAGATTAGATTTGAAAGAATTGTCAGATGGGCATAAGCGAATTTTATTCGGAAGGTTATTATAAATAATTGATGCTAAGTAGTATGGACCTTTAGAGAAAAGGGAAAGATTATGAGAGGAAATGTGAACTAAATTGCTGGAACGTGTAAAGTGATCATGAACAGTTGTGTTTTGCTGGAAGATGTGGGTATTAAGGCGAACAAAAAGAGATGCTGACTGAATCAGGACACATGCTAGTGTTGGGATTTCTAATTGTCGAAAGAGTTCCCGACAAGATCGCTTTCTAGAAGCTCCCGCTATTATCCTGATTGCTCTTTTCTGGAGGATGAAGACTTTTTGCATGAGGCGATGCACCCCAGAAAAGTGTACCATACGAAAGGTGGGAGTGGATAAATGCAAAGTATGTAATAATCAAAATATGAGGTTGGACTATAGTTTTAAGTTTCCTGAGTATATAACACCCACTAAGAATTGAGACTACCTGCTCGCACGGACAATAACACAGTGTTGAGCGGGAGGCCTCGGGTGGCGGACCGAGACATTGGCATGAATTCCTTGAAACAGCAATGCAACTGAACCAGGTTATTGTCAAAATTACGCAAACCGAATAATCATGTTGTAATATGGTGAGCTATAGCAGAGAAAATTTTCACCTCAGAGCCAGACAGCTCGGTCAGTTGATCACTATCAATGAGTAATTTACAAAACATAGCATCTTCTCCTAGAGAATTAAACTTAGTGAGAGCAGCCAACAACGCATCGTTCCTCTTCGCTATCTTATGCCATGTCAACAATAGTGGATTCTCGACCACTATGAATCTAGTGATCATGATCAAGCTGGTCAACTCAACCCCTCTGAGCAATATTCTGGTCACTTTCATTACTTCTTTTAGAGCTGAAGATGGAACCGTCAGAGAGGCCACTATATTCTCGAATATCAAGCGTCTAAGGTGGATAGTGCTGGAACAGACTGAGTACATCATGGAACAGAACCTTGGAGAGGGAAGGAGCATTTGTGCAGCATTTAGCTCTTCAGCAAATACCCCAGCAGCTGCTGCATAAGACTGTATCCTTCTTGTCATCCAAGAAAAATAGTTTCCAGGAGCTAACAACTTACAGAAGATTAAAGTATAAATCCCAAGCATCAAATATATTTCATTAGAGGAGAACTCGACCAGATCAGCTAAAACCTCTTCAACTTCATCGTCATCTTCTACCAGTCTCATTTCTTTGGCCCAATCAAAAAGATCAACAACCCTTTTGTCTTTAAGTCGAACTTAGATAAACAGGGTATAGCATCATCCACTATATCTCTGAAATAGATGTTGAGAAAGTTGAAGTATAAGATGATGACTGTCTCCTTTGAAAATTTGCTCTGCATGTGACTCAAAGCCAAAAGGAAGAGGGAGTTCACTATGATACTTTCCGGCTGTCTCGGTATGTTGAAGATTGGAAAAGGGATGGTAGTATTTTCAACGGGAGTATATCCTCGATTTGTTAACACTGGAGCTGTTATAATACCCCCAGATAGAGTCTCATTGATTTTTCTATTGAGAGTGATTATACTAGCAGCACTGGCTGTGAGAGTACCGACTCCCATATTCCCCTCTCTTGATCTGACAGTTCGGTATCTTCCTTCACCACCAATTCCTGCTGCTGGTCTGGATAGAGACATGTTTTCAAGATTTTGAGCAGTATAAGAAAATCTGATGAAGAAATAACAAGATCTACGATTCACCAATTAGGAAACCAGGGATATTAATACAATAAGAACATATAAGATGGAACTGATCAAGTTAAATATTAAATTTCCCGGGATTAATGGTGAATAGAGTACACAGGATTTATCATAGACACCTCTTGCTTTTATCGTTATCTTATACTTTGTATCCTTATTACTCTTTTAGCAAACCTTTTTGCCTGCATTTAATAATTGATTTTTATCAATTTATCATCAGACAACTTGAACTTTCAAAGTATATATTATTTTACGGGATAATCGTTCCTTTACTGTTTCATTTCCATTTGAATTTACTGTGACATTATCCCAAACAAACATTCGATTCGAATATTAGCAATATGAAACTCTTCATGATATTACATCAAATAATCAAATGTTCAAGAATTGTTATTGATATTTCATTCTCAATCAATGCAATTGAATTTACTTTGTCAAAGTATGTACTGTCATTTGCTATCCCATAGCTTTTAGGACAATTTTAAACTACTAATTTTCAATAATTAGTGATGACACAAACAATATACTTTCTTCCTCTCCTTTTTTTTTTAACTTTCCACCTGGGTGTGTCTCGACCTGTTCTCCCGGTACAACACCCCTTTACCAACACCGTTTCCCCTTTCCACGGTGAAACTCTAAGATGTCCAGTCCTGTCCAGTCCACCAGCAGGTCCCTGATGCACCGGCGCTGGCGCCCTGGTTCGTCCGACCGCGCTGCATTCAGCTGTCACGCACGGCATCAGTCCTCCACGCACGTGGCTTCCTCCCGTCCTTGGTAGGCGCCACTTCACAGTAGTCAGCAAAGTTGGGTACACTGACATATTACTAGAACAGCTGGGCAAATTACATAGACTATGCTCTGTTGACATATAAACATTTTCAGATATATTGTTGAACATAATATATCCTCTCAATTCTGCACTACTTCGTAGCACAACTTATTGCACGGAAATAATGTTATTCGGTGTTTTTCAACTGTTCTGTCAAAATCATGTCAAAAGATTTTAAATTACGTTCTTTCACATTTTTCGTTGAACTTTAGTAACATTCTAACTAGCAACTATATGCTCTGTGTCTGTGGACTATTTTCATTGACAGTTTGGACATAGTGATAGTGTGGTTATTTTGACCATTTATTTTTACTGAAAAATCTAACCTTCCCTTATTTTTCCCTGGCTGATTTAGTTTGGGAGGTGGAGAGCAGCAGCAAAGGGTAAGTCACAAACATCTTTTTATCCTTTGTTGGAATTGATCTTGCATAATTTGCTGAACCAGTCTGATTTTTATCAAGCGAATTTAAAATGGCTTTGACTCAAGAGAATTTTGAAAAGCTGATATCTACAGTAAATGCATTGCAAGCAGAATTGAAATAAAAATATAATTTATCCGAAATTGCAAAAAAAAAAAGAACGAAATAGGTAGAGGGTTAGTAACCCAGTACAACCTTAACTTTGGAAAACAAGGAGGAGAAAATAATAAATAGAATTATAAAGCAAACAAGCGCGGTAAGCCTATGCAAGTTGGAATTATAGAATAGATAATAAATTCTAGGAGTAAGAGTTACTTATTTGGTATTCTTCGCACAGAATTAAATGAGAAAATCATAAATAATAAATAAACACGTCTTGTCGTTAAGAAATAATTGCTTGCACTGACTTGAGTAACTGCTAAAAGACGCTAGACAGGCGCATCACAGCCAAGCAATCCAGGTAGATAAAAATTTGAAATGTGTGCACTCTACAAATTTGATAGCACTGAGACTCATGAGGAGATCAGTGAGTGGGCGAGCTAAGTCCATCATCCAACTTTACTACAGCTGCTCAGACAGCTTATAGGTATAAAGGTTCAGCAAGTGAAGGCAAGGTAGTGTAGAAGTACATTCCCTGGTCGTTCAAAATGACTGAAACCTGAACACACAACGAATTTACATTTTTCTGTTGAAGAACAGAACGTCGACAAACTGGAACTCACAGTGATGAGTGTGATTGGTATGGAGAAAATAAGTAGTAATTTATCGTCGAAATCAAAAGCTAGAGGCAAACATATTTCAAATTATAATATTGGAAATATTTTGATAAAGTAAATAAATAGAGTAAATTTGATTTACCTTCTGACATTTCTAAACGACACAGACACGGGAAAAAGTCACGTTAAACATAAGGTTTCCGGAAATCGAGTACTTGAATTCTTCGTGAAAAAGATTTTTATTAAATATGTAGATATTCAAACTATAGACAAAGAAAACCAAGTAATGTTGATGCATCCCCAAATAAAGGGAAATGTAATAAAAGTACGGCAAAAGGCCAAGTCAATAGCCACATCATCGATTGGTTATTGATTCCTATATTGGGCTTTAAAAATAGACTTTGTATTACAATGCATTATTCTAGATAACTACGAAATGCAAAAAAAAAATAAACAAATATGTAGTGGCTAGCACCTTTTGCTACAACAGTCAGTTCTGAAACTGAAAACCACACTGTTGAATAGTTATGCCATATTTCTTAATTTAGAAAAGAAGAAATATTTCAAATATATGCTTCTTTTAAATTGTGAAGGGCTGTAATATGGTGAGGATTTTCAATCATTAATTATCGATTATTGATTATCAATCAATAGTATATAATATATATATATATACAAAAAACTTGGTTTGAACGTTTAAAAAAAATGTATTCTATGAGAAAACTGTGTTTGAAAATGCGTAATTTTCAAATGCCGCCGTGGCAACCGATAACGCGCTCTGATTGGTCGTGACGTCACCCGCCATGTAAGAGGCTCGTAGAGGTAAAGTGGACTTGCTTGGTTGACGTGCAAATCCAATACGCAGGCCTCCGCCTACCACGGCAGAATATTATGGAATCAAGGAAGGCAGAGGCTAATAATATTAATTAACCAGAAGTCTCTGATTCTAATAGGTAAATGAGTAATTAACCATACTTCACTGCCATTCGATGATAACGTACAAACCTACCCAAATTAACTTTCCCACAAAACCTCTGTGCGCGAAACCACCCTAGGATTTTCAAGTATAGGTTTGGCTATTCGGCGCCTAGAAGGGCAATGTATACAAGAAAATATATTCATGTAATTTATACAGTAAGACACATGAGTAATTTATCATTCATAAAACAATGCCACCACTAATTAATTACGAATATAACGTACCAAACAAATACGATTTCCCGTTCATAACCCCCGAGATTGTAGACCTATAGGCCGGGCATATAGCTCGGCCTCTAAAAGTTCATTTCGCACTTTTATAGACTAGAAAATAGTTTAAAGGCTCACGCGGACATTAATAATTAGCATACTTTTTGGCAACCACAACTCATGTTAATTTACCACCACGAGGTAAGCGATCAGGATTCTTTCACGTAGATTTGCTATTCGACGCCTAGAAGGGTAATGCCTACAAGTAAATATATTCATGTAATTTATACAGTAAGACACATGAGTAATTTTAATTTATCTTAATACAATGCCACCACTAATTAATTACGAATATAACGTACCAAAAAATTATGTTTTCCCGTGCATAACCCCCGAGATTGTAGGCCTGTAGGCCGGGCATATAGCTCGGCCTACACAAGTTCATTTTGCACTTTTATATACTAGAAAATAGTTTTAAAGGCTCATGGACATTAATTACTAACATACTATTTTTGGCAACCACAACTCATGTTAATTTACCACCGTGAGGTTAGCGATCAGGATTTTCACTTTCACGTAGGTTGGCTATTTGACAACTAGAAGGGTAATGCATACAAAAAAATACATTCGTGCAACTTATACAGTAAGATAAATTATTATTATTAATTAATTATCATAATACAATGCCACCACTAATTAATAACGAATATAACGTACCAAACAAATATGTTTTACCGTGCATAACCCCCGAGATTACAGGCCTATAGGCCGGGCATATAGCTCGGCCTACAGTTAAAAGTTCATATTGACAACCACAACATTCCCTATATGCTACATGTCGATTTACGCCTCAAATCTTTGGGAACACTAAAATACAGTTTATGTAGCGTAGCTACACAAGTGCTAGTGCATAAAGGAACAACACAATACTTATAATTCGATCAATTATTGCTGATTGCCGCGAAAGCAGGGCCCCTGCGCGTGTTATCCCAATGCGTCCGCTGGTAGCCTACATGGCCGGTGACGTCACGAAAATGGCGCGCGACCAGGTGCGTTTCAAAACGCTAATTTGACCAAGAAAACTAAAAACAATATTACGGCCAAACTAAAAAATTTAGAGATCCAATTTTTGTGTGTGTTTTATAGGGTGTTAGTGGCTATCAAAAAAATACACTGAGAGAATTTGTGCAAATAGCCTATTATCAAAATTGGTTTAAACAATGAACTTTAATGATAAAAAATGTAACTTATTACATATATGTACATTTTGTAGTCCAAGTCAGATGTATCTGAATCTGATTCATTGGTATCATTTAGAATGTTTTCAGCAACTGAATTACTCATCATTACTCAAGAGCCTAGGCCTAGACAGAGGTTATAAATGCCTAAACTATGGCTAGAAAGAAAAACAGTGGCCTAGACCTAGGCCCCTAGGCCTAGTCTAGCATAGGGCCTAGGCCTACCCACTTACGGAAAATTATAACAACTTATTGTGTCATTGGATTTCTTTTTCCTGTTTCGTTCCCAGGACTGTGGATTACTTTTCCTTTTTCTTCCTTTCTTTGATCGTATATCGACATTGTCTTCATCATCGCTAAATGATTCGTCATTCATGGCAATGCTAGTATAATGTGTAAACACTAGCGCCTAACACCGATGGCCTATTTGGGTGCTTTCATAAAATCAAATAGAACAACCAAAACATCTCTTGAGTAGCAAGTTTAGCTACCTAACACTGGCTCGGCTCCGATCGCCAGCCGCTCTACAGGAGCGCGCCGCAAAATGCATACCACTGCCATCTGTGCGTTGCTGCATCAACTAGATGTTGGGTGTAGGTTCCTACTATAACGACGACACGCTAGAAACGTTAACCGGAAAAAAGGGGGTAACTCTGGATACCCCCTTCTTGCTGGACGCCCCTCAATTTCTTCGACACTTTTGCAGATAAAGTTCCTTTGCCGGTTTATATCAATTAACGCCCAAAAAACGGTCTAAAATAGTTTGTCGCGTTTCATCAGACAAATTTCTTGTGCACTTCATTCGACAATGATCTCCACAAGGATCCTTTATTTTCCTAGCTTGCACCAGGTTTCCTCCACTATTAGTGTATTCTTCTCCACTTTTCTTTTTTGTTTTTTCGCATTTCTCTTACATTTTTCTGGTCTGCGCTGACGCTTCTTCGAACTTTTTCCTAAAAAAAAGAAAAAGAATGCCGGGTTCAGAAATTAATATTGTTGCTAATAAATATAGAGGTTTAACTAATAAAGACTACCATTGAAGCATCCATAATCTATGCATTGTGTAGCATAAGGTAGATAATTGTTGTAAAGAGTTCTCCTCTATGAATATTTTGCATTAACTTTTAATACATACTTCATTTTCTTCTGACGGTTGATCAAGCTGTATTATAACTGTTGTCGCCTCGTCTGTTACAAGGTGTAGACCTAGATGTATGCGTACTCGTACTTGCACTAGTCTGACCATTTACACCTAGGCCTACAGCCAAATCAATCACCGCTTTAGCAGAAAGACAATGCATTGGTTCATGATCAATTGCAGCGACAGGACTTTCTGTAATCTATTAAAAAGATCATTGCCCTACACCATTCTGATAGAATGATAGGTCTACGAAATAGTGTGCAGTTTCTAGGTTATGTTTGATTTAATATAACCATTGTGGTTAAGCTGTTATGTACAAGAAAATAAATCAATTATTCCACTTGGACCTCGTTATATTGAAAGTAGTTACTTACTTAAGTTGTAGAATCTTAGCCAAGTTGCATAAATATGAGACGTAAAGCAATATCCAATCAATCAAATCAACCACAGTTCATGGATTGCATCAATGCTATATTGATTATTTTGCGAGCTCTGTCACTCATCATATTATTATTGTTTATTATTATTATTATTATTATTATTATTATTATTATTATTATTATTATTATTATTATTATTGTTGTTGTTTGGTTTGGCCCGTGATTAGGAGAGATTTACTCCCTGAAACTTATGGCGAGCTCTGGGTCGTCGTCGAGCAACTTTCCCCTTCCCTTTGACTCCCTCCCCGACGGCGACGACAATGACAACACGGACGTATGATGACACGGACGGAGACGACCACGACGTGGGGGAACCCCTGCCCTCCCCATACGCTTGTGGCTGGTTCTGACCAGCACAGACCTGTTCACCCCTTGTCCCCCCGCGTCACCCTTACGTCCCTCCCTTCGTCTCGATTAGCCAAGTTACATAAATATGAGACGTTAAGCAATATTCAATCAGTCAATTTAACCTCCTCATGCTCAAAGATTTACTGACTCAAAGTTGCGTCTGGATAAAAATGGCTCACTTATGAACATATTCATACAGCAATGCAATCTAGGCAATGCCAACTGGCGATAGATTTCATGGCCACGGTATTTATTTTCAAGTATTGCTTTTGAGGTAAAATGCACCATTTTACAGTTAGTACATAGTAAAAGAAAAATCCCTGAAAATGTGATATCTGCGACAATAGTGTCGTCACGATGAGCCTCACTACATATATTCATATATTATTATTTATTACACACTTAAAAGCACATGTGTCACTGTCATCAACACGATTTGATAAAAAGACAAAGCACCTTGAGTGCAGCTTCGATATGACCTCGCCGCCCCGCACCTTTTGACTACTACCTGCACGTTCACTGCAGAGAGCCTCGCCTCGCAGTCGGGCTGTTGTTCTTGTCTCAGGCAGACGTGTTTTGTCCGCGCTCTTCGTTCTGGTCTCATTGGGCCTCCACAGTACATGGAGTTAACTTCTGTTGCTGCTGTATGTGTTGCTTGTTCAAGTCTTTGCTGTGTCCTCGTTCTCATTCATCATTCTGATTAATGTTTTGTCACTTCAGGAGGTTGTCTGTTTTGTCCAGACTGGAAGGTTTAGTTCTCTCTTTATTTTATCCTGCTTGTCAGAGATGCGCTCCGTCTGTTGGTCCGTGCAGCCTGAGGAGTTGATGTTTAGAAAGTGCTAGGTTCTGTTCAATGTGAGATTAGATCCTTGACACGGTTTATGTGCTGTGCTTTTTACCGCTCTTAGTTCCGCTCTTGTTCGGACTCCACAGCAAATGGCGTTGGCTTCTGTTTCTTCTGAATGTGGTTCAGTTAGACGTCTGTTATCTTTCCCCCCGCGTCTTCCCTTACGTCCCTCCCTTCGTCTCGATTAGCCAAGTTGCATAAATATGAGACGTTAAGCAACATCCAATAAATAAATAAGTGTTATCTTAAAGAGAATATCTGTTCCGTCCAGACTTAAAGGTTGTGTTACTACTTAGTAAAGTGTTTGATTTTAGTGTTGTCCTCAGTCTATTCCGTCCGCACAGGTTATGTAGTTTATGTTTGGTCTGTGTTGTGGTTTCTGTCTGTGGAGATTGTCTTAGGAGTTTGTAAACGTTGTCTTTTGAGCCGTCCAAGCAACGAAGCACATAATAAATTCAAAGTTGTTCTGAATCGGCCTTGTTGATTCTGGCGTTGATTCGCGGGTGTTCGCCCTGTCCATACCACTGATTGCTATAATTCCTATTATAAATATTGATCTTTGGATGGTTATTGCTCACTTGTCGATTATGTCAGGGCCTACAGGGTTAACTTGGTCGCTTTGATTTACTGTCCCCCACTGAAAATCAGTTATATAACTGAGTGCGTAGACTAAATACAATCTATTTATTTATTTATTTATTAGAGGCTTGACACACTATAGTGATGCTGGTTTCTGTGCTGTTTTTTGTTGTTGTGTTTGGGCCTCTATTAAAAACCTCTTGCCGAACATGTCAGCTTCGTGGTAGAGAAAACTGTACATCTTAGAACTATGAAACTTGAACCACATTTAGATGTACCTCAGACTACTCAAGCAGCTACTGGCCGTGTCGTAAGCAATTATTCTTGCGCAAAGGGTAACTTGTTACACAGTATCATTTGGCACAGATTTTAACGGGATGTACTCAACGTATTTCAATAACCAGACCAGTTTTGGAAAGCTAAAACATCACAGCTTCCAACTATACAAACCAATAATGGCGTCAATAGGTTTAAGTACATGTGAAACCTAGATTAAAACCAAGAAGCATTCAGGGCAAATTCAACGGTACACAAAAAAATTCTTAAATCCAAAACTAAATGAGTTAAAGGTAATTCAAAATATACGTTTTTTAACCTAAAGCCTAATGAACATATAATACACAATACGAAAGCCCGAAGTTTAAAAACTATCTGTAAAAGCTGTGCCAAAAATTGTGATGTATAAAGCTTTGTTACTACCCGGAAAAAAAACAAAAAAATATTTTGAGCAATTTTTATAACTTAAAACTATCCAAACAAAAACTTTTCGTCAAAAAAAAAACATTTAGGCAAAAAATAAAATGCCCATACAACGCCCTTAAGGGTTGGGCTCTTCAATATGTCGTAAGTTTTGGCTTCAACTACTACTCTATTTTTCCCATTCCTTTTTATGTCTTTAATATGTCAAAATAAACGATGCATTATCCTGCGAACAATTATTGGGTCTATAGACCTAATGTTTGAGCCTTCGTGTGGCCTTTCAATAAATACCTTGTATGGTCCAAGGTCATGATTGTCATATAAATGGATTTTATATTTCTTAGGCCTATCTTAGGTCCGTCTCTCTGCACGGCTGCTAGGCGGCATTTCAATTCCGTCTACAGTGCCATGCCCGTCGTTATCGAGGAGGAATCTCCGTTGTACGAGTCCTTGCCAACACTCTCTCGTCTTCAACGTGAGAGTCTCGATCGCCCTTTCTCCCACCAAGAACTCACAGAAGCACTGGGCTCCTTGAACAAAGGTAAGGCCCCCAGCATAGACGTGGTCTTACTTCGGAGTTCTACTCGTTCTTCTGGAGTGAGCTGTCGGACCCGTTCAGGGAAGTGCTGGAGTGTTCTCTGGAGTTGGGCAGCCTCCAAAAGTCGGCTCAAAAGTCCGTCCTTACCCTCCTGCCGAAATCAGGAGACAGGTTGGACATCAAGAACTGGCGTTCCATCTCTCTCCTCACAGTGGACTACAAGATCCTGGCCCGCGCCCTGGCAACGCGCCTGAGTGAAGTGGTGGGCTCCCTGGTCCACCCTGACCAGGGGTACTGCATTCCCGGGAGGACCATCTTTGATAGTCTCCACCTGCACAGAGACGTCCTGTAATACGCCAATACAGAGGGAGTGCCCCTGGCAATTCTGTCCCTGGATCAACAGGGAGCGTTTGACAGGGTCAACCACGATTATCTGTTTTACCTGCTCCGTACCTTCAGGTTCGGAGAGTCGTTTGTAAGTACCCTGCGAACGCTCTACTCCGGCGCCACGTGCCATGTGACTGCAACAAACTCAACATCTGATGTAAGAGTGCGCGCTTGGATGCAAGGTCTGCAAATTGCTCTAACAGGTACTTTGCACTGGCGTTCTTCGATTCATACTGTTCTACAAAATCCATGAGTGCAACAGTGCACTTGTGTAAGTACATCACTGACCGGACCCATGAATTCCATCTGGTAATTACTGGATTTGGAAACAGCACTGCTGGGAGGGTAGGGTACCCCTCTTCAAGAAATTTTATATATGCACTCTTCATCTTTTTTGCATTCAGAAAAGCCATCTTGGTTTTCACGACGAACAAACTTGTATTTTCGATACAAATTACATTTGTATTTTCAAAAATACTTAACATTACCGAAAAATAAGAAACAACCTAAACTTCGAAAAAATTACCATCAAGAATAGCATTTTTTGCAGTTGATATTGATGTCGAGCTAAATGAGGCACTTGCGTCGTCGGCGTCGTTCATTGCAAATAGGCCTTGATTAAACGTCGTGACGGACGACAGCTGACCGCAGAGGGGGATTTCTTCACTGTTCAGTATGAGTATTATGGCCTGGTTTGGCATATATTGAAAAGATTTCTAAAAATTTGTTGTAACCAGTGTTGATTTAATTACCTGTTATTTGTATTTCGTGAAGCTGATGTGTTAAGTCAATAATGTCGAAGGGAATACCATGCTTTACAAATATGTCTGATCCACCCTTGTCGTCAACCCTATCTCCTCGTGATGTGAAACCCAGGGAGAGGGGCCTTCAAATTCCAACTCGACACCTTCTCGCGGTTTGGCCCGTGAATAGGGGAGTTTCACTCCCTGAAACTAATGGCGAGCTCTGGGTCGTCGTCGGGGAACCCCTTCCTTTTGACTTCCTCCCCGACGGCGACGACAAAGACAACACGGATGGATGATGACACAGACAGAGACGACCACGACGTGGGGGAACTCCTGCCCTCCCCATATGCTTGTGGCTGGTTCTGACCAGCACAGGCCTGTCCACCCCTTGTCCCCTCGCGTCATCCCTTACGTCCCTCCCTTCGTCTCGATTAGCCAAGTTGCATAAATATGAGACGTAAAGCAATATCCATTCAATTCATTCCCAGGGAGAGAAAAATTGACATCAGGTGGCAGCCAAGTTTCTGTAATTGCTATTATGTCTAGATTGAAATTTTGACCGCAGATTGTAAATCTTCTTTATTGCTGCGGATACTTCTAGAATTCCATTGTAAAAACTTCATATCTCCCCCTTGCATCTCGGAGGGATCATAGATCCCTCCGAGCCGTGATTTCCTATTAATGAATTATTTTAAGGATGTGAATTAATGTTTTTATTAGAGCTAACAAAGTCCCACTAGTGGGCTGTAGAGTTGGGTTCGAAACAATTTGAACCATCTGGGATACTAAAAGTCCCACCTTCTGGATGATTGTAATTTTGGAGTTTACCCTATTATCAGTTCGTACCTCTGCAACCTCACGGCTCCGGTGAAGGTGAACCGGGGGTTGCTTTCCTGATGGCTCAAAAAACCAGGGGTTTTGATGGGTGGAGATATTCTTTGGGAGTTAAGGGGTTCAGTACAGAGGCTTCTAGCGTTTTGCCATTGGGCCCCTTGAATGGCCAGTTCAGCCTGCGCTCGATCCTTATAAGATTTTTTGTGATTACCAGTTGCATAAATTTTGAGACGTTAAGCAATATCCAATCACCCGTAGTAATATGAATTTGTTGGACCCCTTTCCTGTGTACTTGTGTTACTTGCGATGGTTGTTTGGTTATTTT
Organism: Sweltsa coloradensis; assembly: GCA_024449915.1. Lineage (NCBI taxonomy): Eukaryota > Metazoa > Arthropoda > Insecta > Plecoptera > Chloroperlidae > Sweltsa > Sweltsa coloradensis. The sequence goes on from JAMZAV010002064.1 coordinate 24,359, forward strand.
CTATCCTGGAGGGGGTTTCTAGTCTATCTCGATAATTGCCACACCATTTAACAATTGGGGGGTCGATCCTGGATGCCTTTTTAAATGATATGTTCTGTATTCCCGTGACTTCCTTTATCCCACCCTGTCTCAGCCATTCCTCGCAAGCTCTGTGCGAGGAACGGTTTTTCCCGTCACAATGGACGCGTCTGTCTCGTCTACATCAAAACCTACTGGCATTGTGAAAATTGCCACAGTTGATGCACCTTCCTTTGCTTTTACAATTTGAGCCCTCTGGGGCTGAACCTCAAGCAGTTGGTGCAGTGCATTTACCGGGGATATGTAAGGTCGGTCTCTATTACGTTATGATATAGGTTAGCTTTTCAGAGAGTTCCTGACCCTCGAATTTTTAAGCACACATCCTGAGCCCTTAAATTCTATCTGATCTATCTGTGCTTTTAACCTTTACGTTTAGTCATGCGTAGGCTTCTATGATTTAATATCCCCCCTGTACAAAACTAGGTCTGGTGGGCCCTATATAAATAAAACCATGACTCAAAACCAAACTTTCTCAAATGTGTTTTAAAAAACTGAAAAAAAATGGGTCTTCAAATCAGGAAGGAAAAATGCTGGTATTATTAAGTTGTATAGGCATGCCTACCTAAATGAAAATGGACTTGCGGCGTAGGCTTACCTTATCACCATCACGAAGGCTGTGACCCGGAGCCTGCACACAACACAGGGGTCATGCAAAAATGTGTTTTTTGTCAATTTCCCCTTTTAAATGGAAATTTAAAATTTCCCTTTTCATGTCTTTTTCTTAAGTGCTGCACACAATTTGAACCATCACGTAAGTTTTTATGTTATATTAGGATGGAATCCGAGTTTTAAATGTTTTTTTAAGAAAATGAACATTTTTGTTTTTCAATGGTTCACATTGTTTGAGTTAGACTATAGTTATTTTATTGAGAGCTATTTGATCAAAGACATTTCACTTTTTTTTTTTAAATTTGTGACAATTTATTGAATTAAAATCATGGCCGCTTCAGTAAATGCAGATTTTTATGAAAAGTTTTTTGTCGATTATGCCCAGTGGATAGTATTCACATGTTACACACATTGAAGTAACTCAAATTGCAAGGAAATCAGGTTCTAAACACTAAAGTGGTCTGCATGAGATACCGGGATCTCTTCTTGCAAAAGTATACATTTAATCACAATTCCGCTAGCCTTTTTAATAAACAAATCCCTCTCTTCTGGTATCTTCCCCCCACACAAAAACTAGCAAAAGTAATTTCCTTTATAAACATAAAGGAAAGAAATCTGACATGAACAACTATAGGCCTATCTCCCTCCTTTTATCATTCTCTAAAATATAGAACAAATTTCATGCATGATCGATTACTCTCCTTTTTCAACTACCACTACTTTGCTTTCCCCCAGCCAGCATGACTTAAAAAAAATAAATCAACTCTCAAACAGCTCTCAAAATACAAAAAGGCCACCACACCAAACAAACAATATCAAGCACTATTCAACGAAATCCGATACAAGTACAAAGTTTTCAGAAATTTTTTACAACGTTCAAAAATGAACAATTCAATCGGCTCTGCCTTTACAATGGAGAGCAACAACTTCAACTTTAAACTCCTTCCAATACAGCGTCTACAATACACAACTGTTTGCAATTCTGCAAAGTCTCCTGTTTGTTTCTTGATAGTATGGACTAGAAAATTCTTAGTTGTGCACGGATTCTTTAATTTCACTAGAGGCAATTTCCCAAATTTACACTACACACCCATTAATTTAGTTAAATACACCTAATATTGTCGAAACTTGTTCAAAAACATAAATCAATAGTTTTTTTGTTGTTGCTGGTCATTCTGGTATTTAAGGAAATGATGTCTCCGACCTAAGTGCCAAGAAGCTGGTAACAAAACACAAGTTGATTGCCATTTAGTTGTAACGCCTGATCTAAAAGCATTCTTCAAACGCAAATTTAAAAGAAAAGTGGTGCGAAGAATGGCATATCATGAAAAATAATAAGCTTCGTGAAATAATAAACGATGTAACACCCTGGTTCTCTTCAAGGGCCTCTTCTCGCGCAAAGGGGTTGTTCTGACCCGTCTACGCATTGGACACACACATCTCACTCAAGCATACCTTTTTAGAGGCGAAGATCCACCCCCATGTGAGCAGTGTGGTGAGATTTTAACTGTTAAGCACATTTTATAGAAGGGTCCCCAACACATGGACGAGAGGAATGATTTTAAACTAAAACCTAATTTGTGGCTCGTTGGTCTTGTTGTGTGGCTCGTTGGTTTTGTGTGGCTCGTTGGTCTTGTGGTTAGCGTATCTTCTTTCCAATGCAGAAGGTCCAGGGTTCGATTCCCGCTAAAGTCAGAAGTTTTTAACTTCTGATTTGGACTTCCAGTCCATCAGTTCTTGTCTTAGGAGTTTGTAAAGGGTGACTTTGGAGCCGTCCTAGCAACGAAGCACATAATAAATTTCAGAGTTGTTTTGAATCGGCCTTGTTGATTCTGGCGTTGATTCGCGGGTTTTTTGCACTCTTCATACCACTGATTGCTATATTTCCTTTTAAAAAATATCGATCTTTGGTTTGGGTTTATCGCTCACTTCGTCGATTGCGTCGGGGCCTGCAGGGTTGGCTTCGTCGCTTTGATTTAAAGTCCCCCACTGAAAATCATTTAAACATAACTGAGTGGGTAAAACTCTAAAAAAAATTTTATTTTATTTATTTATTTATTTATTTTTTTTAAAAAGAAATTTATCTGATGAATCTGAGAATGTAACCAATGTTTTTAAATATTTGAAATCAACAAAGCTGTACAATTGAATTTAAAAAATAGCACATCAGTCTAAAAGAGAACATGGGCACTAATAACCTTAGTGTTGTGTGCCCTTAAACCCTAATAACTAACTAACTAACTAACTAACATTCCTACATGACGTATGGGGAAGCTTGGAACATACCCATCCAGCTATGTATGAAATTGCATTTTTTTCTACCACAGAATAGTCTGGTAATTCAGAAAGTTCATTTATTGCATCAAAATTATCTTTATTACTATCGGGTATTACTTCTAAGTTGAAAAGTACCAGTGCTTCTTCTCAGACTTGAATGTGTTAAAAGAAACTTGTCCATACCCCCTCTGACAATTTGCATTATCAGATGGCATTAACAGTTCATTGGCTATTGTTGCCCTAATTGCTCCCCAAACGATGAGGCATCAGGTGTTTTTATTGCACCCCCCTCTTGACCTTAGAATTGAAAAAATATTTTTAATGCAATCTTGTGTTAATCGCCTTGTTAACACGTATTTTAAATGATAGTTTTAAATAAATCATCAACCAGCAAACGTAGAGCAGCAATGTTGGAAACCCACCCCGAAAAGCAAGGGGGTCGTTTTTTAGTTTTGTTTTTAACACTACTAATGTCTGAAATTTTGCAGACTTTTTTCGAGCTGCTCCCAGTGTTTGGACGTTGATGACAGTGGTCTTAAATACTGCTTAGTGTTTTTATGAATTTTGTTACTATTGAAACAGTCAAAAAAAACCATCAAAATCATCAAAAAATTGTGCTGTATGGGAACCATATGAGTGCATGTTACCCAAAGAAACATTTGGGGCAATATACCCCTGCAACTGAATACTCATTATTGAGCTGCCAGACAAACTCTCATTGGAGTAAAAGGTGGGTAATTCGATGTTTCTTTTTTAGTTATTCTTAGTTAGTCTTCTTTATCTTGAGGAAACTGGAACTTTATCTTGCATTTTTTCATCACTGCATAATTCTTGTACACAGCACAAATGGGCCATCTTGACACCCTCCCCTGTCTGAACTTTAAAGCACATCAATTAGTTTCTTACTAACACAACCACTGCTACTGCCTGCACCTGTTGCAATCAATTTCGGTCGAAACCGCTCCGGTAGTAGCGCTAGTGGGCGGCTGGTGCCACCGTTTCACGGGACTGTCCTGTATTCTAGCGCCAGCTTGTTAGTAAGGTATGTGGAATTTTCTTTAGAGGAATATAGATTTCAATACAAATAGACCTGGAACACATGAAAATTTTAAAGTTGCAGGGGTTTGGTTTTTTAGTTCACAATAATTTTTTAATATTTATTTTAATGATTGGATTTTCAACTTCGTACATTGGTAACTTCGACGCCGAAGTCCCCCAGGGTTGGATCGATGTCGTTGAACATGGCGTTGCGAACGTCAAAAAGTATTCCCATGTTTACTACTAAAGTCTTGCTCTTATCGCCATTGACAAGATTAGTTTAGCTTAACATGGCCTGGATTGCCCAAAAACTTCATCTTTTCTTTCATTTGCGTTTTTGTTTTGTAGTGGGCCCATTCTGGAAACGTTACTGGTCTGCTCGCCAAGGCACCATTAGCTACGCTCTTAAACGCGGCTAGGGGGTCTTGGAGTTTTCCGTTGATTTTATGTACATATGGGGAGCTATTGCCCTCCAAGACAACAATTGAGTCGATGACTGGGCTACAGTGTTCCACAAGGAAAGTGGCTGACGCAGAAATTGTCAGAAGATCTTCCGTTAGTGCCTTGAAAATAATTTCACGCACCCAAATTTTCTTCGTCCAAAGTTGCCGCAAATTCCCCTTTTAAATCAGCAGCATACGTTTAAAATTTATTCTAAATGACCTGAACCATGAAACCGGTCGAAGTGAGGTCTTCCACGTAGTGACTGGTGCCCATTAAGGGGCTCTCATGCACATTTCCCTTACTTTCCTTCTTCATTAATCCCCAAAAACCATTCTCCCCTTTCCCAATCTTTTTCATCTTATTCTTATCATCAGTGCTGGCCCCCTTAGTGATTCCAAACGCTCTCCGCCGTGTTTGCCGTGCGGAGCGACCCGTGTTGGTGGAAATGGGGATCCTGGCTGCTGAGAGAAGTGCAACCTGTGGGTTGTATGGACCAACACGCAGCTTTGGCCCCTGCTTCATCTAGACGGGTAGTTTCAGGTTTAGCCTGACCTGATCAATCGGCAAGTTGTCGACATTTGTTTTCACACATTGGGGTTTCTTAATTGTATATCAATTGCATATCCCTGCGCCGTTTTCGACGTCCCCCTTTGAGGCTCCCTGGGGTGGGGGAGCCGCAGTAGACGAAGCAATCTTACTTTTATGGCAAATAAAAATTTATCTAAAGGAATTAACTCTAAAAAAACTTTGGGTTTTGGTTTACCGCACAAACACAAGAAGGGCATAAGCCTCTAGGCCCTACTTTCAACTCGGGAGAGTCCCTGGTTGTCAATGTTGTCAGTCCTTGGTTGTCAATGTTGTCAAGTTCCAGGTTGTCAATGTTGTCAAGTCCCTGGTTGTCACTGTCGTCATCGTCGTCTTCAACCATAAATGCTACGTCAGTGTAGTAGTCTGAACTTGAATCAATGTTGTCCACTAGTTCCTGGACCCAGAAATTCTACGTAAAATAATAAAGTCATAATAAATTGTATTAGAGTCTACCCACTTAGTTATATAACTTATTTTCAGTGGGGGACAGTAAATCAAAGCGACCCAGCCAATCCTTAGGCCCCGATGGGAATTGACGAGTGAGCGATAATCAATCAAAGATTGATATTTTTTTTTTTATAAATAGGAAATATAGCAATCAGTGGTATGGACAGTGCGAACACCCCTAGGATCAACGCCAGAATCGAACAAAGCCGATTCAGTAACAACTCTGAATTGATTATTATTAAACTAGAAACTAAAATGTTCCAGTGCTGGGAATGTACAGAGGGGGGACAACTTTCAAGTAAAAACATCAGACAGCACAAATGAAAAATAGGAATGTATTGATGTATGAAAACGATATCATTTCCCCTAAATTCCTTTTTGATATCAATATTTGGTTGGAAAAGAATTTTTTGGAAAAAAGATAAAAAAACATTCTTACCAAAATGGCAAAAAATAGTTAAATTTCACAACCAAATTTTTAGAGAAGGTATTTGTGATTTTTAAGTGGAATTCAGGGGCAGCACTGTCGGTGGGCATAACGTGCATCATGGGGAGACCGGAGTAGCATTTGTCTCTGCCTTCATACAATCAATCTGCTTTGCAATCTATACATACATAAGCCTCTGCCTTCATACAATCAAACAATTAAATGTTTTACGTACATAATTATATGACCTGGGAGAATAAAAGTGAAGAGTCAAGGCAAATGATCTTATTACAGTTGGGTACTATTGTCGTGCTGTTTCTTGATCTGATATGATTTTAAATAACGGGTAAACAAATTGTTACATTCAACTGGTACAGGAAGACTTCAATAAATCAAAAACGGTTATAATATCATGCGGCGAGGCACATTTTCTTTACCAATCTTCTACGACATTGCATTTCTGTTTAAATTTTCTTTTGCCAGATAACAGCAATTTGTTGGCATTGTCCAATTTTTGCTTGATCGCTTTTTTACAAAGAGTTTCTACCATACCTAGACACAAACTTGACTCCATAGTTTGCGTACTAGTATTTATAAGTGGAATCGATGTTTGAGTGGGAGGTAGATTAAATTTTGATTTCGTAGTAAAACCTAATTTAAAAGAAAATTTATCTGATGAATCTGAGAATATTTGCCGATGTTTTTTAAGTATTTGAAATCAACAAAGCTGTACAGTAGGATTTAAAAAATAGCAAAATCACTAAAAAGAGAATACGGGCACTAATAACCTTAGTGTTTTTGTGACCTTAAACCCTAATAACTACTCCTCCTTTGTTTGGGGTCACTTGGAAACTGGACTGTTGTTGATGAGAGCCTCTGGATGAGATAATGTTAGCTTCTGCACCAGTTCTAAGAACAAATATAATTTGTTGTTTAGGAATGTAAAAAACCCGACCATACTAGAATAAAACTAATAAACTCATTAATAATGTAATACATTATAATTCCAGTATTTTATATTTTAAAAAAATGTACATCAAAAGAAAAAAAACAACATTGAATAATTTGAATAAAGTAAAAATTGACGCAAAAGAACATCTATTTTTTTAGTTTGCCCACAGTGACTAGGGATACACCAGTTTTCCCCCTAAAGCATTAATTTTTTTCATTGTTGTGTATGCCTAATATAAACAAAAATTTTACAAACTGGTAATTATGTTTTGTGCATTCATGTTATCTTGGTTTTTTTAAGTCCTCATTTTAAATCAGTTTTCTTTTAATTGATATTGATGATAAAATATTCGAAAATGAGCCGTCCAATACACGGTCGCAGTTGCCTCGTGTGGCTGTGACTACACTATGTACTGCGAAGCTCTGAAGCGCGCGTCTCAGTTTAGCCAGCGTAGCGCCAGATCGTTCACACTGCTTACTCGACTCATCGGGCTCACTCGTCGAACGAGTTATTGTTTTTAATGTGCCATAGCCCGCTCAAATTTAAATCTAGGGCCTTATGCCAGTGCCACCTGGTGCTAGATGTATGAACTACAAACAGGAAATAACTCTATTACCCACAGTGCACCATTGCTTCCTGTGTTGTCATCCTGTCACAAATGTCTGTGTGCTAGGCCTAGCCTATTAGTGTTTATCTATCTTTAAATATCAATAAATCCACTTTAATCTTTCAATGTCAACGTTATTTTATAACAGGTTATGTGCCCAGATATTGCTAAATTGATATTGCTTAAATCTAAGCGAAAAGATAAAAGATAACCTAAAAATAACCTACAAAAACTGTTACGTTATTAGAGCACATGGCGGCTAACCTAGGCCCATCTCAACCAGAGAGACTGGAGGGCGCTAGCAACTATAATACATGGAAATTTGGCATGAGAATGCAATTAGTCCGTGATAAGTTGTGGAAAGCAATCGACCCAGGTGACTTTGATCTAGAGGTTGAAACCAATCTGAATATAGACCAGCGTGCACTTGCCACTCTAAGCCTAGGGCTGAAGCCTCATCTCTACATACATGTAAGTACATGTAAAACTGCCCGTGAAGCATGGCTTAAATTAGAAGCAGCCTTTGAAGACAGAGGCCTAGTAAGGAAAATTCACTTACGCCGTGAACTTAATGGCATCAAGTTCCAACACTGCAAAAATATGGAGGACTATCTGAACAAGATGTTGGCTGTTGCTCAACAGCTCAGTTCGATTGATGCAGCAGTGACCGATGATGAGCTGGCAATAATAATACTATCCAACTTGCCAGACTCATTCGACCCACTTGTAATTGCACTTGAAAATTGTGGTCAGGAACTGAACGCCGACGTCGTCCGAGCTAAATTGCTACAGGAAGAAACGAGACGTCAACGAGTGAGTCCATTCCTGATGAATCTGCTCTAGCAACAAAGCCTAGTATCAAGAAGTTTACAATGCTTTAAACTGTGGTAAAGCTGGACACTACGCTAAAGATTGCAAGTCACGATCAAACAAGGTCCTAAAGGTGACAAGCAAGACAAAAAGGATAGGTCTAAGTCTACAGTTCTTTGGACACAGGTAATCGAAATGTACACAAAGCTGAAGACTGGTGCGTTGACTCGGGGCGACCAAGCAGATGTCAAATAAACTTGAATGGTTTGACGCAATCCAGAAGGTCAAGCAACTTCATTATGTATGGCGATGGTACGACCGCTCCATCTACGGGAAATGGTAATGTTGCTCTAACCATTTCGGTTAATGGATCAATACGAGAAGCATCAATAAATGGGTCTTCAAACGAAAGGTCAATGCTGAAGGGGAGGTGTGCCGATATAAAGCTAGGCTCGTAGCTAAAGGATACACGCATAGGAAAGGGATAGATTACGATGAAACCTTTTCACCGGTCGTACGGTTCGACACCCTAAGAACAGTTCTGGCATTGGCAGCTGAGAATGACCTGGAGGTTCATCAACTTGACATAAATACGGCATTTCTACATGGCGAACTTCCCGAGGCCATATATATGGAACAACCCGAGGGCTACATTGAACCTAAAAATAAGCAAAAGGTATGTAAACTAAAGAAATGCTTGTATGGACTCAAACAGTCGAGCCGTATATGGTATGAAAAACTTGATACCGAGTTACGGAGTATTGGGCTCGAACAAAGCACAGCTGACCCGTGCCTATACCATGGTACAATAAGAAATGCAAAAATCATTGTTTGTGTTTACGTTGACGATCTTATTGTGTCATCGGAAAGCATAAATGAAATAAATCAGCTGAAGAAACGACTAGCGGCCAAGTTCGAGATGAAAGACATGGGACCAATTCACCACTGTCTCGGAATTAAAATAACAAGGGACAGAGACGCTGGAACAATTGAACTAAGCCAAGAAAGCTACATCAACAACATACTGAAGAGATTCAACATGTCTGAAGCAAAGCCAGTATCTACTCCTTTGGACCATAATCAGAAACTTACCAAGGTGATGGAACCTGCGGAAGACGCAGAAAGAGAAGCTATGGATAAAATACCATATTTGAGTGGTGTCGGCAGCCTAATGTATGCTGCGATGGCCACCAGACCAGACATAGCGCACGCTGTCTCTGTCGTTAGTCAGTTTCAACTCTAACCCGGGACAAGCGCACTGGACGGCAGTAAAGCGCATAATGCGTTATCTAAAAGGGACTGCAAAGAAGAAACTCGTCTATCACAGAGCATCCGGAGAACAAATGGAAGCTTACAGTGACTCCGACTGGGCCAATGACATGGATACGAGAAAATCAATGTCCGGCTACGTTTTCAAGCTCGCAGGTGCAGCATAAGCTGGCGAAGCAAGAAGCAACCGACAGTCGCCGTCTCAACAACCGAGGCGGAGTACATGGCACTCAGCCAAGCTGCCAGAGAAGCAACATGGCTGAAACGACTACTGAATGAATTACCCATTGGGGGTGACCATCAACACATCGTAGTTGTGCTGCGACACCAAAGCGCCATCAAGCTTACTTCGAATGCAGCACTACATGGGCGTACGAAGCACATCGATATCCAGCATCATTTTGTCAGGGAGAAGGTGCAAGAGGGACATATTTCTATGAAATACCTACCCAAGAAGAAATGATCGCAGACATCATGACCAAAAGTTTGCCCCCTGCAAAGCACGGATGGTGTGTGAAGAATTTGGGACTCTTGTAAATTAAGACTAGGCCTATGGCAAGTGGGAGTGTTATAAATGTGCCATAGCCCGCTCAAATTTAAATCTAGGGCCTTATGCCAGTGCCACCTGGTGCTAGATGTATGAACTACAAACAGGAAATAACTCTATTACCCACAGTGCACCATTGCTTCCTGTGTTGTCATCCTGTCACAAATGTCTGTGTGCTAGGCCTAGCCTATTAGTGTTTATCTATCTTTAAATATCAATAAATCCACTTTAATCTTTCAATGTCAACGTTATTTTATAACAGTTAGAACAAGATGATGTTAGTTCTAGGAGAGTAGGGTGGCTGAGTTAATTACATCAAACCGTATTTTTGTTCAAACTCATATATTATATTAAAGGTAAAAGCTGATCATGTACATTATCAGGAAATATCAAATAGAATTATTGTTTGCTGTGAATGAAGAAATATTTATAAAATTTCCTGACTAAAAACGTAGTGGATTCAAACCCATGTCCGTAATAGGTAGGTACCCGGTACCAGTACCGCCGTACCGGCATATAATGTAAAAAAAGTTGATGAAAGACCTCAAGAAATAGCTGGTCACTGGCATTTTGAACAAGGTGGTGTATGTATAAAGTGCTTGTGTAAGTAGTCTTTTATCATTCAATTGTGGAATGTTTATTGCGTTAGTTACGGAGTACCATTTTATATATTTATTTAATTCATTTAATTTGCAATCATTCATTGGATAAATATCAATCCACCGTCCTGATTAATTAAGCCAGTGTCATATCCAGGGGTTCTTAAAATATTATATTCTTCAATCATCTAGGTTTAAGCAAAAAAAACATTCATCTATTCATTTTTGTAGACACATAATCAACCATTCAAAATACGCATTTTCAAAAAAATTGCTCGTGGACTATGTCCCGTAATTAATTTTAAAGGCTATGTGAATAGGGGAGTTTCACTCCGTGAAACTAATGGCGAACTCTGGGTCGTCGTCGGGGAACCCCTTCCCGTTGACTACCTCCCAAAACGACGGCGACGACCAAAGACAACACTGACGAATGATTGACACATACGAAGACGACCACGACTTGGGGGAACCCTGCCCATCGGCCCTAAGTAATGCTTGTGTCTTGGTTCTGACCAGACACAGGCCCTGTCCACCCCTTGTCCCCCCTCGTCAGCCCTTACGTCCCTCCCTTTCGTCCGATTATGCCAAGTTTGCCTCATATGAGACGTTAAGCAATATCCAATCCTATCAAACCATCAACTGTTCTGGTGTGCTGCTTCTATTTATAGACAGAGAATAATAGATATTAAATACGTCTGCCTGCCTGTGGGCGTTTACAGCCCTTCCCCCTAGGGACGATCACAACTATAGATTACTGTTCTACAACTACAGATTACTGTTCTACAACAAACACTGAGAAGCATTTGATATAGTTGCCTTTGACGCTCCTCATGCTCAAAGATTTACAGACTCAAATTGGTGTCTCGATAGAAACGAGCTGACTTAGAACAATTCATACAGGGCATGCAAACCAGGCAAATGCCAACTGTGATCGATTGCATGGCCACTTTATCTATTTACAAGTACAAGTACTGCTTATGAAGTGAAATGCACCAGTTAAAATTCGTTCATATTAAAAGAAAGTCCCAAAAAATGTGATTTATAACAATATGTGTTGTCACGATGAGCCTCACTACAATCTCTCATATATTACTCACACCCAATTAATTACACACCTAAAAGCACATGCGCCCCCACTGTCATCAACACGATTTGAAAAACGTCATGCACCTTGCGTGCAGCTCTCGATATGACCTCCTCGCCGCCCCGCACCTTTGATTACTACCGGGCAACGCGCACAGCAGAAGAGCCTCGCTCGCAGTCGGTCTGTTGTTCTTGCCTCCAGGCGGACGTATTTTGTCCGCTCTCGCTCTGGTCCATTGGGCCTCCCACAGTCACAAAGCTTGGCTTCTGTTGCTGCTCTATGGTTTGCTAGTTCAAGTCTTTGCTGTGTCCTCCTTCTCATATCATAATTTTGTTTTAATGGTTTATTAACTTCAGGTAAGTTGTCTGTTCTGTCCAGACTAGAGATTTAGTTGCTACTTAATTCTGGCCTGCTTCGTCATCTCAGTGTTTGTGCTCCGTCTGTTCCGTCCGTGCATCCTGAGGAGTTGATGTTCAGAAGTGCTAGGTTTCTGTTCAATGTGAGATTAGAGCCTTGACACTTTTTATGTGCTGTGCTTTTTCCCGCTCTTAGTTCCGCTCTTGTTCGAACCTCCGACAGGCACAATGGTGTTGGCTTCTGTTTTCTGCTGAATGTGTTAAGCAGTTAGATGTCTGTTACCTTTTAAGAGAATGTCCTGTTCCGTCCAGACTGAAAGGTTTTGTTGCTACTCAGTAAAGCGTTTGATCTCAGCGTTGTTCTCCATCTATTCCACCGCCGCACGGTCGTGGCAGTTTATGTTTGGTCGGTGTTAGCTCTGTTCATTGCACAGAATTGAGGCTTGACACCACTATAGTAGTGCTGTCAACAAGGCTCCGACGTGTCAGTTCGAGTGCAGTTTTTTGAGTGTAGAATCGCTTGGAGTTCGGGATCGTTCACTTTGGGCTTGCTTTGTCTCATTACTCACTGGGGCCGAGAGTCGGTGGGGGGGGGGGCTTCCCGCCCCCGGAGAGAGCATTTGAACGAACATTTTTCGTACCGGGAATCTGTCGAAAAGGGCCCAATGTAGTCGAGGTACCGAAAATGCCGCGGGGAACAATTGTTTCGGCTTTCCTAAACGCAAATACATGGGCTTGGTGGTCGGTGTAGATTGCAAACGTCCTGGCTTCCACTAATATCATAGACTGCGAGGATTTCACGATCGTATTGCCGTATTCAGCTTCGCGATATAAATGCTAGCGGTTCCAACCTGAACCCGATTTTTTGCTAAAGCAGAACAGACACTATGCATCTGTCAGGCTCAGTGACAATTGCAAGACCATCAGTTGAACACCATCAGCATCAGAGGGATGGTACGCAGATGCACAATGCTGTTTGCTCGCCAGAAGCATTTGGGCCACACAGCTTTGGGAACAAATTTAGTCCGTAAGCATGCATGGACAGCCCTACAGCCGTAGATTTTTTTGCCAAATTAAGGGTCTTAATCAGTCGGAAAAAATCAGGAATATAGTAAATTTTGGACTTGCCAACAATTCGAAGTGAAACTAATTTATTTCTTATTTCTTATTTTCATAAAGAATTTTTATGATTTTACTGTTTTGCTCTATATTTCCACTTTCGTACAATAATTTCCAAAATCAGACACCGGTGGTGTCTAGGTCAGCCGAGCAAACACATTTGGTCTTAACGCATGTCCTTACTCCTCTAAATGAAAGAATATATGAAACCAAGAAAATACATTAGATAACATGGTCCCTGTAGCTTGCTTATTATGATTATCCTAGTATTTGGTGGGAGGTCCTCTTATAACGAAACGGTCTCTGCGTTCTTCCCGCTCACGCCTCGTCTTCCAAGCTTCCCAGATGGCATTTAGTGTGATGTTCATAGTTGCGACTGTATCTTTAACAACTCGCCTCATGTCGTTCTATTTTTGTAAAAAATCATACACACAACAATACACATGTTTAACTGTGTTGGTTACATACATCAGAATCTTCCTTTATATGTATTAGTTTTTAACTCGCCCTGATTTATTGGTAGTAGGGCCTCTACGTTTGGAAGAACGACATATTTTCTATGTTAGGAGTTCGGACTGATAATAACCATACCGTTTTTTTATGTAGGTACTGAATTATGCCAATCATGTGATGAATATTGAAAATGAATACTAATTACATATGTTGGCCACGCGTTCTGTTTTGACATATAGACGCCACATGTTTACACATACCTGTATGTCCGCATGGTTTAAGGGCTCAACAGCTTCGGCGCGCCAGGCATTGCATCATGAATAGGTTGTTGTCTCTCGGGGGGGGGCACAGCCGGTTAGTCTTGCCAGTGCTGTAATATATCACTTAATGTTGTTATGATTTATTCCCCATCTTGTGCCGCCCCCCCCCTGTTTTACTACCTAACTCTGTGCGCTTGTGGTCGATGTGAACGAGTTTTAGGAGAGACCCCCCATATCACAGCAGCTGACTGAGAGGTGATCCTGGAGTGTTTCTCTACCCTCACGATTTTCTAATGCTTCTTGGCGGAAACATGGCACTAACTAACTATACACTTATTCCCCATCTGTGTCCGTGTAGAATTTGTCTGGTAGAAATTTTGGAAAGTAATTATATAAAACAAAATTATATTCACATGTAATCCAGTTGAAACTAAGACAACTGCATAGCGTTTTGTTCTAACAAAAAAAAAAAAAAAAAAGAAATTGGGGGAAAATATATACATATACATGACATATAATTTTTACATTTTTACATCAATATACATGAAATATATTTTCCATATTTTATTATTTTACAGTTTTCTGCAACCAGGGGTTTAATTTGGCAGATTCGTACCTGGAACCCCTGAAAATCAGAGAAAACGTCACAAAAGTTATTATATTTTTTTTTCATTAGTGTTGATTGGAAGTACAATTTCATTGCAGATGACCCGGCACAAATAGGTGTGTTTAGTTATTTACATTACCTTTTTCTCGAGTCTAATCGTATCGAAAAGTACAAAAACGCAGGATAATGTGGTAAAAACTTAAATAAAAAATAATGATTTCGGTTTCCACTTTGGCGCCTACAATCTTTATGAAGAACGATTATGAGAAGAGAACTACCTTGTTTCACGAATACGTTAAATTTAATTGTAATACGTCAGTACGGTTGTTTAAAGTAAATATCATTCTTAAAATACCTGAAATAAAATTAAAATGACTATAAGCTGCCATTTTCACTGATGGCTCTTAATGGGACGTTTCGGTCGTTTGTGCCGTTACTGCATTGGAATACGCCAGCCTCATGATAGAGGTAAAGTTAGAGAGCTTTTGCCTACCAAGAGTGTCGCTTGTCTTAAGTTTTGTTTTAACAAGGGGTTCACATGCGCAGGCAATGACCTCGAAGAGTGGGTTTGGAGGTGGCTCAGGGATGGGTTTGCCTCCACCTTAGCCCCGCATGAGCCACAACCACAAGTGGTTTTCTTCTTGGTTGTTTTTGTTCGATGAAATTTGTAAATTTTAAATGTTGACTAGGTAGTAATAGGAGATAACACTTAATTGATCTTTCAATGGACTTGAGCTTCTGTCCTACTGTCTTCCTACTATCCTACCTGCGCACACTAATCTGCCGTTAATTTATATTTCTTCTCTGCTACATTTCGATGCAGTGTTTGGTTACTTATGCATCACTCCTCTGTCTCGTGACGCGTGTTTCTACGTATTCATCAACCCAGAATGAAAAATCAGCTGAGCATCAGTCAAAGTAAAGAAAGGTGTGACACGTTTCCTAAGACCCTCCACCAACTCTTGCTACTTGAGTAGGGTCGTTGCAAATCTTCTGGAACTAAGTGCATACATTCCACCTGACATTCACAATTTTGAATTTTTACAATACCTTGTAGCCAGATCTACTGAGGAACAGAGAGTATAGTCACTAGCAATTAATTTTGTAATTTTTTTTTGCGTGCAAAGTAAATACAATACATAACACTCATAGGTAAACAGCTGCTGTAGCAGTGATGATGAGGATTTGTAGGTCGATTATCCCTCATTATGTTATTTTGTATAGAAAACTCATTGTTTGAAGGTGGCGCCTCGGCGGTGGTTCCATGGCGATAGGGCGCTGTTCTGAAGCATATGAACACGAGGTGAGCCGTGGTTCCAGTCCTGCATAAGCCAAGATGGTAATTGTTCTTCCACCCTCACACTTCACCACTCATCGTCCTCGAAGCATCTTTGGCCAATAATAAAGACACATCATATATATTTATATTTTTTCAGAATTAAAGACCTGTCGCCCACTCTTCATTAGTCAGGATACCTCATGTCCAGCGCTTCGCTGTTGCGTTAGACAATAAAGCCCATCACTGATGCAGTTATGAGAACATCGCTTCCTTTTCTGTCCGCCCCTTTCAATCGGACTGATAAGTCTTGTTTGGGCTTCAAATTCTTTGGACATAACTACCAATGTAAGTGTTATATTTCTTGTCCGTAAAAAACGGGTCAGTTTGCAAGTACCAAGCTAGTCATGGTCATATTTCCCTGCAGGCCCTTGCATTTGGCGGGCGTTTATGAAGGGAAGTGTCTTTTTCTGGGTGGGTGCAGTGTAGTTTATGTTTTAACATATCGTGTATAACCTTGCTGGTCATGTGGGAATCCCTGGTTTTAACTGTAGGTGGCGTGCACCCAAAAAAAAAAAAAAAGTCTCAGTTTTGCATTTTCCACTTTGTACTTCTTGAAAGGTAAGTTACCTGATTTTAAAGGATGACCCTTTTGTATTTTGCTTTTGGGACGATGGATGTCTGATAACTGCGTACCTGTGCTTCCGGTGTTCAAAGTCGCATTGCGAAAAACTCTACTTTAACCTAGGTCCCGTCGTCGGGGAACTTTTCCCCTTCCCTTTGACTACCTCCCCGACGGCGACGACACGACAACACGGACGGGATGATGACACAGACGGAGACAACCACACTTTTGGGGAACCCCGTGCCCTCCCCATACCCTTGTGGCTGGTTCTGACCAGCACATGCCTTCCAACCCATGTCCCGGGTGAAACTGGGCGTCATCCCTTACGTCCGTCTCCTTCGTCTCGATTAGCCAAGTTGCATAAATATGAACGTTAAGCATATCCAATCACCACTCAAGAAAAGTGGACCATTTCAATTTTTGCAATGAGCGTTGGCCTAGCTCTGCGGGACACTCGCATTGTGTCCCGCAGGATCTCCCGTCAACATAAGAAGAAATTTCAAAATTATATTCACATTTTTGTACATTTCTGCTCGAAACACTTAGCGAAGAACCACCTATCCCCCACAGATTGAAACCATTGAATGAAATTCACATGGAGTTTTCATGGTAAATGTAGCTAACTACACTTTATTCACTCTTGATATGGACTTGAATAATAGTGAGCACAACCCATGAGTTTAGTGATGGTATCTGTCTATTTGAATCAAATCCTATAAGTGGAGTGCTCGGGTTCACCGGTCCTAGACACTTTATCGTCGTGCTCTTCAAAACAAACGGCGGCGTAACTACCGCCCGTGCTTGGCCCGAAGCATAGCGGGCCGGGGGGGTGATGGGCAAGTATTCGTGTTTGATTCAAGTGTATTGCCTGTGTAAATGTTTTTGTTTTTATAGTGACAATAATGAGGCATAAAAATAATTTCACTATAATATAATGAATAATAATGTCCAAAACTTAGTGAATACACGTTTTCTGATTGCTGGAAAGAATTATCCATCGGCCTTCAATTCCAACTCGACACCTTCTCGCGGTTTGGGCCCGTTGAATAGGGGAGTTTCCACTCCCTGTAACTAATGGCGACTCTGGTCGTTCCGTCGGGGAACCCCTTCCTTTGACTACCTCCCCGACGCGCAAGACAAAGATCACACAACGGACGGAGATGACACAGACGCGACGAAGACGCACGACGTGGGGGAACCCCTGCCCTCCCCATATGTCTTGTGGCTGGTTCTGACCAGCACAGGCCATGGGGGGGGGGGGGGGGTGTGTTCCATGTTTGGAAATGGCATGACTTCCCAGCTTTGCCCGAAGTTGAAATAGGGCAATGGTTTACATTCATCTCTTTACCTTTGTACAGGAATTGAGTTGTTTTTCTGTTAATTTTCTCTGTATCAACCACATTCCTTGAACAAAGTAGTTGAGAACACCAATTCATTCCCTATAAACCCGCAAATTCTTAGAAACATTTTAAGTTGTTTTAAGCATCATCCTAGTTGTCTAGGGAATACGATTAACTAAAATAAAATAAACTTACGACCGTTACTTCGTTTAATCGGCTTGGCTTAGTTTGTCCAGTGGCAGAAACAGCAAATCCATCAACTCGCTTCCCTGACAGGCTAGCTCGATCCTTGCGTGCGATCCACCAGGGTTTTTAAATGGCGTTCACAGGGCATAACTTGTTGCAGCACAAATACAGGTAGCGCCGAGCAATCGTCCGCAACTTCTGGAATTGGTGTCCACCATGCAAGTGGGGTCACCATTGATGTCCACCGAACACGTTTCAACGTCCCTGTATGATTGCAGTTCTCTTTTTCACCATATATAGCGCTCCACGCTAAAAAGGAGATGCGCGCCTTCTTCGACGGTGAATTGTTAGGCCATTCAGCCAGGCTCCACTTTAAATAACGATCGCTTGATTCACCCTGTCGAAACGCGCGCGCATCTCCTTTCTTAGCGTGGAGCGCCTATATCAGTAAATAGTGTTGCCTGTCTTCTTCGTCATCAGCTGTCCTTTCTAGCAAAAGTTCTAGGACGCTTTGGTGAGGATTTTCATCGTCGTCGTCCTCTGGCGATCAGCTGTTGTTGACCGTCTCTTTGTTTACGTCAGTAATCATTTCCTCTCGGATGTCACACCACACTCATCAACTTGGCAATGTCTTGAAGACACTTTGAGGCCCTTGAACCTAGTGTTTACAGGCTGACGTGCCCACACCAAAATTGTCCCCATCCATAGCTTGCGTTATTAAATCTATTCACTGCAGCCTTTATGATCCTTTAATCATGGCCGAGTCATTAGCCTTGCTCTGGCGACCTCTTGAGCATATTTTCCCGATTTTGGGGTAAGCTACTGACGCCGCGTGCAGTACTTTTCTCTCCCAAGGAGCCCTCTTTGAAGGGAGGCAGGAAGTGGGAAATGAATCTGAGAATGTTGAGGTTTCAGCACGAGTGAATCATTTTTTTTTTTGTAGGCTTAAAGGAACGTTAGAATTATATATGGTAGGTGAACCAATTCAGAACAGTTGGTTTCCTTTGGACTTGAGATGGGATTGAAATCAAATTTCTGCAGATGTAACCAGGAAAACGTATTTTTGATGATGAGTCAACCGGCTGAATAGTATTTTGTGGATTGATCCACCAGGCTTCTTTTCTGGTGATCGGGATTGTAAGTGATCGGGATTGATGGTGGTCGGGATTGCTGGTGGTCGGGATTTCTGGTGATCGGGATTGCTAGTTGGTCGGGATTGCTGGTGGTCGTGATTTCTGGTGATCGGGATTGCTGGTGGTCGGGATTTCTGGTGATCGGGATTGCTTGTGGTCGGGATTGCTGGTAGTCGGGATTTCTAGTGATCGGGATTGCTGATGGTCGGGATTGCTAGTGGTCGGGATTGATAATTGTCTCTCTGATTTCAGGTAATCGGGGTTGCTGGTGACGGGATTTTTCTGGAGGTGGATCGGAAAAGCAATTTGCTGGTGGTCGGGATTTCTGGTGATCAAGATTGCTGGTGGACGGGATTTTAGGGTGTTCGGGATTTCTGGTGGTCGGGGTTTCTGGTTTCAGGATTGTAAGTGTTTGGGATTTTTGTGATCGGGATTTATATGCGCGTGACGGTGTAGTGATCGGGATTTCTGGTGTCGGGATTGTTATTTGTCGGAATTTCAGGAGATCGGGGTGCTAGTGGTCGGGATTGCTGGTGATCGGGATTTCTGGTGATCGGGATTGCTGGTGGTCGGGATTGCTGGTCGTCGGGATTTCTGGTGATCGAGATTGCTATGTTTCGGCGATGTGGCTAGTGGTCGGGATTGTAAGTGGTTGGAATTTTTGTTGATCGGGATTTCTGGTGATCGTGACGGTTAGTGATCGGGATTGCTGGTGATCGGATTGGTTAATTGTGGGATTCTGGTGATCGGGATTTGGAAGTGATCGGATTGATTGGTGGTCGGATTGCTGGTGGTCGGATTAACTGGTGATCGGGATTGCTACTGATTCGGGATTGCTGGTGGTCGGGATTTCTGGTGATCGGGACGGTTATGATCACGGGATGCTGGTGATCTGGGATTGTTATTTTCGATTTCTGGTGATCGGGTTTGCTGGTGGTCGGGATTTTCGGTGATCTGGGTTGCTGGTAGTCGGGATTTCTGGTGATCGGGATTGCTAGTGGTCGGGATTGCTGGTGGTCGGGATTTCTGGTGATCGGATTGCTAGTGGTCGGGATTGCTGGTGGTCGGGATGTACGTGTTTGGGATTTTTGTTGATCGTGATTTTCTGGTGATCTCGTGATGGTTAGTAGATCGTATTGCTTGGTGATGGGATTGTTAATTGTCGGGATTTCAGGTAATCTGGGTTGCTGGTAGTCGGATTCTGGTGATCGGGATTGCTAGTGTCGGGATTGCTGGTGGTCGGGGTTTCTGGTGATCGGGTTTTTCTGGTGTCGGGATTGCTGGTGTCGGGATTATCTGGTGGATCAGAGTGCTGGTGTCGGGATTTCTGGTGATTCGGGATTGTATAGTGGTGTCGGGAATTGCTGGTGATCGGGATTGCTTGCTGGTCGGATTTCTGTGAGCGGGCGGTTAATGATCGGGATTTGCTGGTGGATCGGGATTGTTATTGTAGTAGCGCCTTTAAGTGTTATTTTATTTGCAATAGCTGTCATAACAGCATCATTCCTTTGTTAAGAAGCCAGTGGTGTCTTTGCTTTTTGTAGACGATTTTACAATTTTATTCAAGGCATAATACATAAGTTCCATAGAAAGACAACTTCAATTAAACATTAGACACCTTGAAACGTGGTCAGGCCACCAAATCTTAAAATGCTTGGACAAAACCTTAGCTTTGTTCGCCTGTCCACCACTAGTGTTACACTGTTTTACACGTGCACTGAGCAGTGTACGGCGGAAGTACTTCTTTTTAAAGGAAACGGTATGTCAGTGTAGCACGAGTGTTGCCCACAAAAAAACACACTCAACACTTTTAGTGTAGTTTTCCTCCTACAACGACCAAAATAGGCCAGTGTAAATCTATGTAGCACACTGCATGCACTAGTGCTACACTGAAGGTACAGAAAAACGACCACATACTAACTACACTGACTTACACTGACACAAAAAAACAGCCATTCGTCTACACTGACTTACACTAGTGTAAAGTGTTGGACAGGCGAACAAAGCTCTTATCTTTACCCACATTGCTCGTGTTTTGGGCATGGTTTTCGGTGAAAAGCTAACATGGAAGCCCCATCTTCAACAATTAAAATCAAAATGCAATAGATCCTTGAATATTCTCTTGCTCTCAGCAGTACTGTCCTGGGCGCAGACCCAAACGATCTTGCTGCAATACAGAGCACTTATCCACACAAAATTTTGGAGCTTTTCTAGCTTTATTTACAACTCTGCTAGGCCTTCATATTTACGACGTTGGATACAGTACACCACACTGATAATTGGTAAGTGTGGTATTTTAAGTTGAGTTTTATTTCACAAGATAAAACTTTCTTCATCAACATGAATAATTCCTTTAATAGTTTGACCATTTGAATGAAATAAAAAGCAAATACATACGTTACCTATAATCCTCGTTACGATGATATGACCCTTGAGGAGGAGGGTTGTGTGTGTGTTGTACATGTGCTAAGATGGTCAACTGTTACATTTTAATTCACTTATTTCGTGGGTTTCTCGCTCCAATCATACGCTAATAATGCAATGTAATCATGAAAATTCATTGCCTTCTCGTTTCGATTTTGCTAATACTAAATTTAAAATGTTAGTTAAATAAACTCACGGTGTCAGAGCTAGTAGTTCTCGACATATGATAACATTGCAAGCCAGAGCATGGCCCGGGCGTAGTGTTGCGACGCTGATTTTTTCCTCAGCGATACGGTTGCCCGCAACAATGGCATCAACCATCAGTGTTTCGTCATCACCTTCCGTATCTTGCGTCATGCAGTCTTCTGTTTCGCAATTCTAGGATTGACGCTGCTACCCGTCAAGTTGCCTGCGTCCATCATCAACGCCATATAATTAGAAGAGTGAATTATCTATTCTTATACGTACTAACACAATTGTGTTGTTGTGCCAGAATAGGTTCTTAAATAATAAAAATACAAAATTACTTCTAGAAGTTCATTTGTTCACCCTGATAATTGAATGAAACAATTTTTGACTTTGAAGACTGCGAAATATTATTATTGTAGATATAGAATTTTTAACAAATTAATCATTGCTCTTTTAATAATATTTACATCTTTTTCACATCAGGCGTACTTGCAAAATGTTATTAAATACATATAAGCCGAGATCTGTGGCCGGTGGATATGGATATGGAGCATATGGGAACGTATTTATGTACGCGTAACGTACCTTACAAACAGATGGAACCAACACCGTCAGTATCTGGCTGGCTGGGAATTCTTGTTCGAGAGCATGAGAGGTCGTAAGCCGGTTCAAAGTCCACATTACGCTTGATATCTATGGTTTGTTTCTCTTGACGATGTTTGAAACACTTGGGCATATGCGGCTCTTGTCTTTTGAGTCATGAGCAACGAATACTGCCTCAGACCTTCAATTATGTCAAATGAACATGCTGCGGAATATTGCCCCTCGAACTGGTGATTTCTCGCCTTTTGTCATTCAAGTCCCATGGATCTGTCTTGATTCGGCGCCGACACCCGAGTCGACACACGATCGAACACCATCGTAGCGATTTTGATGCGTTGCCAAGTCTTTAGGCTTGAGGCTGTCGGAGAGGCGCATCTTAGATCTGAAACAACCCACAAGGTTTGCACATGTTGTTTCCTTGTACAAGATCGAGCCTATAACTTCTTGTGCATGCAAAACAACATACCTACAGGGGCTTGGCAGCTATGGAATCGTGGTTATGACCAGCACAGCCTGTCCCCTCTTCTCCCCCCTCTCAAACCTTACGCCCCACCCCTTGGAAAAAGCAAATATACATGTTAGTAACTCACACTATAGAAATTGGTTTATCTTGGAGGCGCGAATAATCTTAGCTGTTGAAGTAGCCCTAAAACCACCTCGCAAAGATCGTGTAAAAACTGGTTGTGACATCCTTAAGTTTTTTTCTTCCTTACTGCAAAAATCGGAATATTTTTCGGTCGCACGGGATCTTTTAGCGCCGCTCTTCTAGTAGAGTTGAAAAAACTTGTTTGTCACGTCTGAGAATCGGTCACACATATCTTATTCTTATCCTTGAATATCTTTCAAGAGGTGAAGACCTTTGTGATGTGTGTGGTGTAGTTTTAAATACTTATTGTGTTTTACTATCCTGCACAAAGTACAACAGTAAAAGGAAAAAGTTAAATTAAAATCTACACTCAATAAAATTTTATCTGAAGATTCCAAAACACTTGAAAATATTTTTATTTTCTTGCACAATGTAGAGCTATTTTCACATAATTTAGCTAACATTTTAAATATGTCAACCAAAAAAAATCTTATGGGCACTGATAACTCGACCAGGTTTCTTTCATCGGCCTGAAGAAAGCCACGCCTAGTGGCCGACGTATGTGTTAGAGTTTGGGGGAAGGCACATAGCCAATTTGTCCCCTATGACAACCTTCTTGGCCTTTGGGCCAGCTTTGTGAAGTTAAAGGGAATGGCGATTCTCGTTACTCCGTTTTACAGTCTAGAATAACATTAAAGCCATAGATAAGGTAATATCTGCGACACTCCAGTATTGTCTCGATAAACCTCACTGCATATATAGAAATATCACTTACAAGCAATAAATTACACCTCTCAGAGTTCATGTGCTATTGCTATCAACACAGTTTAGAAGTTTCAATGCACTTAACGTACAGCATCGATATGACCTCGCCGCCCCGCACCTTTTGACTACCACCTTCACTCACACACAGCGCAGCCTCGCGGCCCTCGCCTCGCACTCGCAGTCGGTCTGTCGTTTTTGTCGCTGGTGGACGTGTTGACTGTTTTGTCTCCGCTCTACGGTCTGTTCGTGTCGAGCCTCCACAGTAGGCCCTACACTGAGTTAGCTTCTGTCACTGCTGAATGTGTTGTTTGACCAAGTCTTTGCTGTTATATTCTCACATCGTTCTCTTTAATATTTGTGAACTTCGGGAGATAGTCTGTTCTGTCCAGGCTGGGAGGTTTGTTTGCTCTTTATTCTGTCCTGCTTGTCAGGGAAGTGTTTGTTATGTTAGTGTTGGTCTCAGTCTGTTCTGTCTGTACAGCTTGAGGGATTGATGTTCGGAAAGTGTCAGGTTCTGTTCAGTGTGGGATGAGAGCCTCGTTCTGTTCAATGTGTTGGTTTCAGGAGATTGTCTGTTCTGTCCAGGCTGGGAGGTTTGTTTGCTCTTTATTCTGTCCTGCTTGTCAGGGAAGTGTTTGTTGTGTGTTGGTCTCAGTAGTTCTGTCTGTACAGCTTGAGGGATTGATGTTCAGAAATTGTCAGGTTCTGTTCAGTGTGGGATGAGAGCCTCGTTCTGTTCAATGTGTTAGTTGCAGGAGAATGTCTGTTCTGTCAAGACTGGATGGTTTTGTTTACTCCCTATTCTGTGGTGCTTGTCAGTGAAGCTTCCTCATCTCGGAGTTGATCTGAAACACTTGGTGCATCTGAGGGTGAAACCTTTTGTCTCCTCCACTGCAGACGATGCGCCTGAGAGTGAAGTTGAATTCACCAACGCGTTGTTGGGCCTTCAAATTCCAACTCGACACCTTCTCGCGGTTTGACCCGTGAATAGGGGAGTTTCACTCCCTGAAACTTATGGCGAGCTCTGGGTCGTCGTCGGAGAACTCCTTCCCTTTGACTACCTCCCCGACGGCGACGACAAAGACAACACGGACGGATGATGACACAGACGGAGACGACCACGACGTGGGGGAACCCCTGTCCTCCCCATATGCTTGTGGCTGGTTCTGACCAGCACAGGCCTGTCCACCCCTTGTTCCCCCGCGTCATCCCTTACGTCCCTCCCTTCGTCTCGATTAGCCAAGTTGCATAAATATGAGACGTAAAGCAATATCCAATCCAAAACCAACGCGTTGTTGTTGATCAAGTGCAAAGACGTCGCCAAGTAGCTCACGCACAGCCCGAGAGAGAGAGAAGAAGTCCTCTAAGTCCTTGGCTCTGCTAACATATTTGGAATATTACGATTACTACTCTTGGTATGGTAGCGATATTAGCGTGGTGAATTTGAGATCCAGATAATCTAGGCACTTTGATTAGTACATCTAAAGATGTTGCAGCGCTTTCAATCTGTTTCATTATACTTTTGAAATACTCATCTAGCTTGGAGCAATTAATTTTAATTGTTATTTTAATCCTGAAATGCGTTTCTGGGCCGCCATTAGATCAACGTCGACCCCTTTCAGGTTGTTGGCTACTGGGTCATGCATGGCTGAATATTTCGGTTTAATAATAAACAATGCGGATAAGAATGTAGATGCAGCAGTCTGCCTACCTTGACTATGAGCGTGGCAGTCAGTGATTCAAGGGCTCCGGAGTACCATTTCTAAGAACTATCAGATATATTCGGATGCTTTTATATTTTTCTGACCATCTTGTTTTGCATAACATAACAACTGTTGGTGTGGACTATATGTCTGCGATCTCTACGTGTAAATTTTTATTATTTCTTTTGCTGGGGCCGATGTATTACGCGAATATTAGTTTTGTGTGACTTAATAGGGTCTAGGTAGTAGCTTACTTTCCATAATTTGTTAACCGTATTTGTCGGCAAGCAAACAAACAAATGCACAACAACAAGCACCTTGCCACCAACAAATGTTTTACAACTCATGGATCTAATGTGCTGCTCTCATGAATGCAATTTAAAAAAAACTTACTAAGATCGATATTTTTCATAGGAAATATAGCAAACTCCTAAGACACTAACTGATGGATTTAAATCCACACCAGAAGTTAAAAATCTTCTGACTTTGACGTGAATCGAACCCTGGACCTTCTGCATTGGAAGCAGATACGCTAACAACAAGACCAACGAGCCACACAATGATTCGTACACATATTAAGCTAATTCAACGTTACAAATCACTAAATCACTACACAGAAATGCATGAACATCGAACCAACACATGTACGTAGTTTTTATACTGGAATGCTCTTTGGTATGGTACGCGCACTTGCACAGCTTCAATTGTATTCGTACGCGTACCATTCTTTAGCATAAAAAACCTATTTAAAAAGCACTAGCAATTCTATGCAAGATAACATTCTAGGGCTACGGTCGTCGCCCGGCAGACAAGCGATGCGATGCTTAGGCGACACCGAACTCCGGCCTATATACACCTACCAGAGTTGGGGGGTTTTCAGCTATCTGCACACGCCGCCCCGAAAGAGTTACAATCTTGAAACTCGGTATATGACCTGGTATGTGGTCCATGACATACCAAAAAAAAAATCAACCCGATCCGACAACTCGTTCTGTGTTAAAAAAGGCTCTCAACATCGTCAAATTCCTTAAAGCTGGCTGGGGAGTGTGGTGGGTGGGTGGCGGGGTGGGTGGGTGGCTGGCTGGCTGGCTAGGAGTTTCCGCGGGAGAGTTCTTTAGCCTACAGAGAAAACGGTAAATCTTAGAATTATGAAACTTGGACCACACTTAGGTGTATTTCAGACGCAGTGCCTTTTGCTTTCAAAACCAAAAATCGGGTAACAGGGACCGGAGAAAATCAAAATTTGGATGATAATCAAAACGCGTAATTACCAAGGCGTGGTAATTTGTACAAACTTGAAATTGAACATTCTATTAACCATTATAAATATCTTGCGTCCAAAACACAAGGGGCTAAATTTGGGATGACCATGGGCCCAAAAATGACAAAAAACATATCTGAACATTAAGAAATGAATCATTCAAAGAAAAACGCTACAACTGAGATGTTTCAAACGTGGAATACATTTTGATATCTCTCATTCTTTATCACTTTTGAATATGGAAAGCAAAAATTGGTTAACGGGTACCGGAAAAAAAACCAAAATTATCAAAAGTAGGTAATTCCGTACTCTTATGAATAATACGCTATACCGAGGGGGAAAACGGTTCATCTTAGAACTTTGAAACTTGGGCCACACTCAGATGTACCTCATATAACAAAAACCGGGCAATTGGGACCGGGGAAAATCAAAATCAAAATCAAAATCAAAACGCGTAATTACTCAGGCGTAGTAATTTGTACAAGCTTGAAATTAAACATGCTCTTAACCATTATAAATATCAAGTGCTTATGCTAGTGCGTTGGTCTTGTGTTAGTGTATCTGCTTCCAATGCAGAAGGGCCAGGGTTCGATTCCCGCTAAAGTCAGAAGTTTTTTTAACTTCTGATTTGGACTTAAGTCTATCAGTTCTTGTCTTAGGAGTTTGTAAACGGTGACTTTGGAGCCGTCCTAGCAAAATCAAAAACGCGTAATTACTCAGGCGTAGTAATTTGTATACAAGCTTGAAATTAAACATGCTCTTAACCATTATAAATATCTAGTGCTTATGCTAGTGCGTTGGTCTTGTTGTTAGCGTATCTGCTTCCAATGCAGAAGGGCCAGGGTTCGATTCCCGCTCAAGTCAGAAGTTTTTAACTTCTGATTTGGACCTAAGTCTATCAGTTCTTGTCTTAGGAGTTTGTAAACGGTGACTTTGGAGCCGTCCTAGCAACGAAGCATATAATAAATTTCAGAGTTGTTCTGGATCGGCCTTGTTGATTCTGGCGTTGATCCGCGGATGTTCGCACTGTCCATACCACTGATTGATATATTTCCTATTAAAAATATCGATCTTTGGTTGGTTATCGCTCACTCGTCGATTGCGTCGGGGCCTGCAGGGTTGGCTTGGTCACTTTGATTTAAAGTCCCCCACTGAAAATCAGTTACATATAACTGAGTGGGTAGACTCGAAATAAAAATTTATTTATTTATTTATTTAAGGGTATCTTTGGGGGGACCGTGGGCCCAAAAATGTAAAAAAACAACTTTGAACTTAACAAATTTAATCATTCAAAGTCCATCATTCACACCTTGATAGCGAACGAACAACAAAAAGATGTGATATCCCCCCAAAATACAAAAATTTGTAAAAAAGACGGCAGCCAAGCTCTCCTTCAAAAGTCTTCGGCTGTGAATGCTGTGAGATATAGAAGTTGAGCCAAGCTTTTTATTCTTTCTCCCTAGTTTCGCTTTGAAAATATGTAAGATCATTTCGCCTGTTGACGAGCGCCAAGCCAACGATTTTTGTGGTAAAAAAGTAAAATTTTTAAACTCGAAATCATAAAAAAATGACTTGGCCATTGAATTTGATTCATGGCCAAGAATTTTTTTATGATTTCGAGTTTAAAAATTTTACTTTTTTACCACAAAAATCGTTGGCTTGGCGCTCGTCAACAGGCGAAATGATCTTACATATTTTCAAAGCGAAACTAGGGAGAAAGAATAAAAAGCTTGGCTCAACTTCTATATCTCACAGCATTCACAGCCGAAGACTTTTGAAGGAGAGCTTGGCTGCCGTCTTTTTTACAAATTTTTGTATTTTTGGGGGGATATTATTTACAGTAGTAATTGTTCTGTGTTGTTACACATCACAGAATTAAGGTGGCTAGCAACAGGTTGCCTGACAGTTTGACAAAGACAAAGGGTCTTGGCTTAGACAATAAAACTTTTCTTTTCGAAAGTTTGATTATACTCCCTGATTTGCTGTTCCTGATTTTTGGCGAACCTCATATTCGTTTGAGTGGGATCGTCTAATAAATCAGTTTTTTTCCTTTTTTCTTTTTCTTTTCTTTTTTCTTTTCTTTTCTTTTCATTCTCCACCTTTTTTATATTTGATTCATTCATTAAATGCATATAATATCATTCTATTTGTTACCAAAATTCTTGTGTTAAATGCATTGTTGTTGTAATGCTGCTATTTCAAATATTTACGAAAATGTAGTTTATTGTGTTTCTGCATATATGTAATTAGATTTATTTAGTTGTCCTCCTTTGTAAATCAGTTTTTATAACTGAATAGGATAGACGTTAAATAAATAATAAATAAATAAATTATATGGCAGGACAAATGAAGACTACATGATGTCTAAATGTTGTGAGAAGTGATCTTACCTTGGATTAAACAATGTCTTTATAAAGTTTGAGCGTAACACAGAACACAAGCCAAAGTCTGGTAACGCTACGATCGTAGGACACTTGAACCAAGCGCTCGGTGACACTAACCAGATGTCAGTCACCGCCATCTCAACGTGTTCTCCCACCGAGCGCTTTAGGCGCCAGAATTCAAAGTAACAATGTGCCTAGATCGTTACACACCGTCCTACGGTAAAATTGTTCCCCCAATGCTGTTGTTGCTTATCGTTGTACATATTCGACGTTGGACAACGTTTTCCCATAACCCTGAAACAAGTGCTCAAATATATACGTACTTACTACATTTATATATTTATTTTGTATTTATTATTATTCACATTCTTAACCTATTTGCATGTTGACAACACGGACGGATGGTGACACAGACGGAGACGACCACGACGTGGGGGAACCCCTGCCCTCCCCATTCGCTTGTGGCTGGTTCTGACCAGCACAGGCCTGTCCACCCCTTGTCCCCCCGCGTCACCCCTTACGTCCCTCCCTTCGTCTCGATTAGCCAAGTTGCATAAATATGAGACGTTAAGCAATATCCAATCAATCAATTAAACAAGTACATTGTTGACCAGTAGCAAAATGCTGTCTACTAAAAGGTGCATATTCTTGTTGCACCGAAGATCCCATTTTCACCTATCTCAATGGTCTACTATCATGAATTAAATAAGTTTACATACATTGGTCTCTTTGGTTTACTGTATCCCACTGAAAATCAGTTAATAAATGAGAGGGTAGACTCTAAATACAATTTATTGGTTAATTTAATTTGCGTTTAGTAAATTTGGTTTGTAAGCATCATCTGGAATATATCCGTTCGTTTTGGGAATTGGTCGTGGGGCTCGAAGCTTCTACCATGTAATTTAAGTGCCTGGTCAAGCACCAACAACTAAAAGTCTTGAAATATTATCACTTAATTACAAATACAAAATACAACTACAAATTACAATAAAAAAGACTCCCAGGTTGCCACGGCTGTCAGTCCGTAGAGCAGAGTTGAAAATTAAAAGAAAACTGAAATACAAAAATGAGTGGGAGAAACAACGAGGTTTAAACACAATTAAAAGAATTAACAGTTTCAAAATACAATTATAATGAATGAATAAAGATGCAATTACAATACCAATACAAATTCTCACCTTTTAGCAATATTAAAAGTTCTCAAAAGTTTATAAGTTCTCCAAGTTTTCAACGTTCTCTAAGTTTTATCAATATTCAATAGTTTTAATAGTTTAAGTCAGCCATTTTATAAACGTTCGTATTCGTAGATTAGTTATTGAGAAAGTTTGTATTACCGTGATATCACGTTGTCGTTTATTCGTTGTGTAGTTGTAGTTTATAAGTGTAGATTTGTAGATAGCCCTTAGGTAGGCTAGTGGATGTTGACCTAGTCCATGGTGCCAGCGCCCGTGGCCACAGCCAAGAGTCCCGAAAATGCGGAAGTCCAGAGTCCAGACCCTTGCCCAGCGTGGTTACTGCCTAGATAGCAGTTTTAAGACTGAACCTGATTCTTTCAGGATTTGTAAGACTGACGATTTTTTTATGTCTTGTGCGCATTGTAGGCGGAGTTAAGTGTTCTAATTGGTTAACTTTGCATTTACGTTATTCCGTTGCCATGGTAATGAGGCAGAAGAGGGGAGTTTTGAGAAGTTGTGTCGATGTAGTTATATTTTGTTATTGTGGGTTACAATGGGTTGTGCAAGACACTCCAGCCGAACACTTGCTTGATGTATCGCACGGCTCGAAGAGATAGCAATGTCACTGGGTGATGCAAGTTGTTATCAAGTAGAAAGTGGATGGTATTCCCACACATAGTAGCAATAGTGTCGCAGTAATTGTGGATTTATGACCGCACGTGCAAGTTGGATTGCGCAAATGTTTAAAGATAGGCCGTCGCAGATCAGGTTCCCACACTTCGAGATCGTAACTGAGTCAATGGTTGAAGGAATCACTGTGGTCACTCGCGCGTGTACGCACATCTGGTGCGTGTTCTTACGTAAGCACATCTGACTGGCGCGACGAAGTTTTGATAAGAGATGCAAGGAGAATAAACACTGGATTTGTATATTATATTATGCACGCGTGGCTGATGAACTGGAATAACAATAATCTTAAAATGTAATATTATTGGCTGAAATAGTTATTGACTGAAATATTTGTTTTAATAAGTAAATTATGATTAATATTTAAGTGGGTATACTTGGGTTGTCACAGTCTGTCATCTTTAATGTGCTAGTAAGTGGTAATCCAATCAGTTGTTAAACAAATATTAAAACGGAGTCCCAAGACCTACAATTTTCCAGTATTTGTTTTGCCAATTGAACAGAAATTGTGTAGGCTTAACTTTTGTAACTGGTGGTTCTTGTGTGGAAGTAGAAGCCACTGCTGTTGCAAGTGGCTGGTCCTTCACCGAACCATCGTCGTCGTAGTCTGACTCCTCATTTGGTGGAAAGTTAGCCCATGGGTCACTCTGTTTCAGAAAAAAAGTATCCTGTTTTAAGTGTATCAATTGAGTAATTTTTAATTTATGATGATAAAGTTAGTTTTTTATCAAAAGTTCAGAATTTTATGTCATTTATTTTTTACCAGATAACCGACCCCCTGTTGGCCATCTTTGAGATCAGTTATCAGGCAGCTATCAGGCAGGTCAGTTATATGTATTGGTTCATTGGTGGGCTGATTCTTCATAGGAGAAGATCAGAGGCTGCTTATTTTTAATTTTTTTCAGCCCCCTTGGCCTTAGCCATACTCTTTATCTCCCTCCAACACTGAAATTTAGATCATATGCATGTATTGTAATAGGAATACGTATGTGTAAACTAACTTTAGGGATGCACATGCTAACATTTGTAACAGAACAACTATTATTAAGAGAGACATAAGCAAAAGCCTAACATACACATGCAGCTAGCTACAGAGAGTCCACACTTGAGTCAACATCAGGTTTTCACACAATGCCATTTATTATCCCTGAACACACATATTTTACATAGAAAATAATAGGCTCTGTTTTTTATTTATTGGATTATGAATTTAAATGCCAACCTTGAATACCAATCTCTAGCAGCTGATGATGTGTAGCTGATGAGGTAAATTCTTCATCCAGTCCCACTTATAACTTCCATAGAGTTCCAAGCTTGCCTAGTATACCGCGTGGTGAACAGTCTTCATTCATTGTTAATTTTATTCGAATAATGCTAAAGGTGTCGCAGATTTATCTTTGTTTACTTAAAACACTTTTGCGGATTTAAATAGCTTTGTTTCACTTTAGTAACTCAAAACACATGAATGATAAATTAGCATCAGAAATCCTTATTCAAATCAACATGGTGGACAGGTCCATTTTCCAAAAACCTAAATCTCAAACTGATATATATATATATCGCTACTCTTTATTCCAACAACTATATAGTTGGGTAAAGGGGTGTTTCCACCATTGGTCTTGGGCATCCCAGGAATCAGCATCGGTCTGCCAAGCTCGACACATCATTTTCTTGAATTACATGATCTTCGTGTATTTCTTCCTCTTGTCGTGACACCAACTCTCTCCACTTTTTCCTGTCTTCCCACAATCTCTCTTCATCTCCGATCACTGCCCAATCCTCTTCTTTCTCCTCCACATCTGCTTGTACCTGGTCTTGCCATCTATCCCTAGGTCTTCCTACTCTTCTTCTCTCATTCACTAAATCAAATGCTTGTCTTGGGATCCTATTTTTCTCCATTCTTCTCATGTGGCCATACCATCGTAGTCGGTCCTTACCCATCTTGAACTTTAGGCTCTCAACTCCTACTTTCTTCTGTATCACACTACTTCGTACCTTGTCCATTTTAGTGACACCTGCCACACTGCGGATGAATTTTATTTCAGCTGCCTGTACTGCACTTTCTTCTTTCCATCCCATTGGCTATGTTACCGCGCCATATGTTCAAATTGGTAGGTAATATTGTTTGTATAGCAGCATTTTGCATTTTTTAGGGAAAATGCTTATTCCAAATCAGTTTTCTTACCGTCTGGTAAAACTTTTCTGCCAGCCCCACCCTTTGCTTTACCTCATTCCATATCTTTGCTTCATTTGTCATCGTACTTCCTAGGTATTGGAATTCTTCCTTTTCCTGCAGTTCTTCTCCTTTTAATGTAATCCTATTTTTGTGTCTTGGAGCCTTTTTCTCTCTTTGCATCACTAATGTCTTGCTCTTCACAATGCTAATTGTTCACGCCAATGTTCTTGTTTAGAATAGCTGTTTGTCTAGTTGAGCGCGAGCAAACAGATTAAAAATACCAACAAAATTACTATTTTTCTAGCAAAATTGAAGTCTGCTGCGCTCATCCAATTATATCAGTAACTAAAATAAAGTTGTTAATAAACCACTTTTAGATGACCGATCTGTCATCGAAATATTGTAAAACAAATTTAACCAGCAAATTGTCTGTTCTGTCTAAGCTCGTCATCTCAGTGTTCTGTGTGTTCTGTCCTCAGGGTTGGTATTCAAACCATGTTCTGTTTTGTTCAGTGTGGGATGAGAGCCTAGTCACACGAAGGAGGTGCCCGGTTTCTGTGCTTGGGGTTTTGTTTAAACGTGATCGTTGTGTAAGTGCTGAAAATAACTCTTGTATTGACGCTCAAGAATATACTATTCGCTTGGTATAGTGTCTCTTTCCTCTTGTACCGAGGCACACTCGACCCGACCTCACGCCAGGCTCGCTCGATGTTTTGTTTTGAGTTTGTGCCTGGTATTAGGATCGACAATCTTTAAGCTGTGACGCGCAGGTCCTCTTTCTGCTACGAGACAGTTATTGCCCGCCAGTCCAGCCATCAAGAATGTTAATTCTGAGTGCTTTGCTAAGAACATTTGATAGTACTATTTCCCTTGCAACAGCTAGGCTTTGAAGTGCACTCATTTTTTAGAAGGCTTTCGAGACAAAAGGTAATGGATGCCCATCGAGTTTTCACAGGAAGTTTTGAAGACACTGGTATGCTCCCTCCTCCAGGAACGTATTAACTTATTACATACACTATTGTACGCGTCCCTCATGGTTTGATTACTAGAATAAGGCTTGGCAGCCCAGCCTTGGACATCGATAGGATTTTCTTTGTTTTTAAGGTGCTTATTACCGTTGTCAACGAATGAAATAAACTTGGCTTTATAAAACTCTGAAATCTCTTACTGATTGGGTCCAACATGAAAAATTCCTTCCTATTGACATCTGCAATGAATAAGATCTAGTCTAGTGATTTGAAATGGCATTACCTTTGCCTACCGCCATTCAAAAGGGGATGAATATTTGCCACTAGGTTTTAACTGTAATGCATACGATATTCTGTTCTGATTTGACGAGAGAATATCTTTATAATTGCAACTTGATATAAGTTAACTAGTTATGGCAACATTTACAGTGGTTGATATTGCCAAATCACAACAAATATCTACAATTACCTCGTTAAACCACATACTGTTTTCATTGCTCGCACCCCCCTGTAGTCTGTTGAAATCTGAATATTTCATAGCTCGTAGGATTTACATTTATTATACGTGCAATTGTATAAACCGTTGTAGTTATCGTGATTTCACGAGGCATCTAATACGATGGGTCACAGACCAAACAATTGTCCTAAACAATCAGCGAGGGATTTGTTAGTGATATCCCTTTAACTTTTATGATATCGACACACTTCTATATCCTACAACTTGCGTCGGCCATTCTATCCAGTCTATCCGGTTCTGTCTCGGCTATGCTTTTCGAATAATATTTCACGGTCGATTATGTTGTCTTCAGTAATATCAATTACATCAAGATCTAAGATTATCTCTTCATATGGTTCTGCAATATCTGTTACTATCATATCATAGCATCCTTCTTCAACTACTTGGTCTAGTAGATGAGAAGTTTTCGTTGATTGCATCAGTTGTACGAGAAAGTGCCCTCCGCGTAATGGGTACGTTTTCGTTTTGCTCGTTTTCGAGACCGGATTACTTCGTCATCCGTTTGTTTTAACAACAAATAGTTATACTATTTAATACAATCCAGAAATTAAAAAATCCATTCCGATCGGGGTACGAACCCGAGTCTCCCACTTTCCGGGTGGACGCCTTAGCCAACTAGACCCCGATCGGGATGGATTTTTTAATTTCTGGATTGTATTAAATATTAACAATTCCACCTACGGGAGTGTTTCCCGACTATCCAAATCGAGAAACATAGTAATACTGTTAAGATTCTAGTAGTGCCAGTTGAAATCGACCACACAATCATTAATGTAAGAAATTTGGCAGTGTCTCTATTATTGTTTTAAGAGTTGTTTGTGAATACCAAGCTGGGCTTGTTTAATATTTATCCAGATAGTGTATAATAGGTCTATGCAGTATTATCACTGAATACCAATCCAATAGTAGCCTTAATGAGTTTCTCACAACTGTTCCTATTTCTTTCCATCTACCTTTTGGTTCGCCCTCGACTGGAATGCGGTCTCTTGTTCTTGTTCGGAATGGACGCGTTTTTTCTCCGCTCTTCGTGCTGTTTTTGTTTGGCCTCCACAGTACAAAGAGTTAGCGTCTGTTACTGCTAAATGTGTTGTTTCAGAAAATCTAGGCTGGGTTATCCTCTCAAAATTCTACTGTTTGTTTGTTAACTTTTCGGACTGGACAGAACAGACAATATCCTGAAGTTTTGTTCAAAGTTATATAACACCAGAATATTACGATCATTACATATTTTTTGTAGCATGGATTACATTTTACAACATGTTCCGCAATAACTGACTTATAACATGAAGGTTATTACCTTTATTTAGGTAACTTATAGCCTCACTGATATCTATCACCTCCTTGTGGCTAGCAGGCATCTTTGTCTTGGCCAATGTAAGTCTTGAAGCTAGATATGAAGCCAGTCTCAGAGTTACAGCCCACGACATTTTACCAATGATTTGTCAATCGAAATGTCCTGATTAGGAGTGTACACATTATTAAAGGAATTTGTCAATCAGTTTTTTAACCGAATGGGATAGACGTTATATAAATAAATAAAATAAAATAAAGAGGTGTAATAAAAGGCCCTTTTCAGTCGATCTTCTTGATCTCCTTCCTTTGTAAATCAAATTTTTAACTGAATAGGATAGACGTTAGATAAATAAATAAAGTAAAGAGCACGCACTTCCCGCCACGAGCGTTCGATATTTGAGGGGTGTGCACCAGTTTCCGTGATCAACCAATTCCATATCATGATTAATGGTCAAGTGCACGAAACCCTCACGTTGCAAACAATGATTACGATCGCCAACAGTCAGACATAATTGTAGTCCCTGGAAGAATCCCTTTATTACAGCCAATAAAGTCTCCCTTTCCTCTGTTTTCCACTGATACAACGAATAACTTCTTACTCCCCCTCTCGAAACCTCCAAAAACCCATTGTCCTTCAATTTTACGCCCCCTATTGTATTTTCTTTTTCCCATTTTAGCTTCATCAATCTCGACGACAATGCCTGGACCACCCAATTTCTCCTTCTTATCTACACACCATTGAATACAAACTTCTCTCTCAAACATAGACCAGTCCACTACAGAGTGATCAGATTAATTCAACTCCTTCATAATAATAAATCTGCCTTGGTGGCCTTACCGTTGCCCAAAAAGCCACAAACAAACATATTTCTTTCACAGATTTATTGGAATTACCAAACCAAGTGTTTTTAAATAAAGACTTTGTGAATGTGCAACAAGTGCGCTTAACCTTCTTATTCGCTCGCACAACAGTCTGCTTTCCACAATGCCACCGATTTGCAGCACTTAAACTTACACTCAACATTGCAATTGGGACACAAAACTATTTAAAATAACACCATGACCACGGATAAACGTAAATTACTCGTCATTATTTTGACATTTCAAAATAAAATCAATCAGTGTGCTCTCACAACCATTACACGCCATTTTCACACTCTACACTAATGCCACTTATCATGCAGGTGGCCGCTATCATAAATAACGATCTAGGCGCTGTCATTATTATCAGATCGACAAATCATCGTCTAGATGAACCATCAAGCCACCTCATCCCGCCAAACAAGCGCACGCAAACTCGGGGAAGCTCTATCTGTACAGGAAGTTATGTAGGTGTGCCGAAAGAGCTGTAGAGGTAGCGCTTTTCGCAAACTCACAGTAAACATCCAGACGGCGGTGAGACTACCTAACTAACTGGGAGAAAAACCTCACCCAGTCGTATGTTTCCGAAACCTGAACATAATCGTGTGTCTAATCTAATGTTTAATTGATAAAATATGTCCGATGTTTCCTTAAACTAATATGAGGAAAATTTTAATTGGGTCCATGGATCCCCCTTAAATGAAGAGGTTTTTGATTCCGACAATGTTTTCATCGACGATAAACACACCTTGCACTGCACCAAAATTGTATTGGTACCACTTTTACCTTTAACCTAATTAAACCTAATTTAAAAGAAATTTTATCTGATGAATCTGAGAATATAACAGATGTTTTTAAATATCTGAAATCAACAAAGCTGTATAAAAGAATTTAAAAAATTACACATCACTCTAAAAGAGAATACGGGCACTTATAACCTTAGTGTTGTGTACCCTTAAACCCTAATAACTAACTAACTAACCTTCACTTTTCAACGAAAAAACCTTTCATAGGTCAGGTCTTTAATTAATTGATTGATTAATTAATTAATTAGGTGTCAGTCATACCAAAGGAGTCATTGACCATGGGTGGTTGTCGCCGAGTAGGCTGATACGCCAACTAGGCTCGCGTCCACTATTAGGTGTGTTTCTTTATTTTCATCATAGTAGGCAAGGGTCTCATGATTTGACAGTTGAGTCTTCAGCTGGTTCAACGCTGCCTAATGTCTTGAAGACCATTCCCACTCCGCATCTTTGTGGGTGAGATCTCTGAGTGGTTAAGTTGTGGTAGCAAGATTGGGGATGAATTTGCCACAATATTGTATCATACCCAAAAGGCTTCTGACCTCACTGGCATTCTTTGGTGAGTCTAATGCTGTATAAGCTTTAACTTTGGCAGGGTCTGGCTCGATGCCTGTTCTTGGAGACAGGCCAACTTGTATCCAAAGAACAACTAGCTCTGGCTGATTGAATGAGCACTTCTTTTCGTTAAGTGTGCACCCCGCTTCTTGCATAAATATGAGACGTAAAGCAATATCCAATCAAATCTTGAAGTCGAGTAAAGACTGCATGAAGGGCTATGTCATGCTCTTCTTGGCTCTTCTTATGTACAAGAATGTCGTCACTGGTATTGATTACGCCTTCGATTCCCTGAAGAACTTGACGAATTGTGTTTTGGAACACTTCGGCAGCAGAATTTATGCCGAAGTTGAGTCTTTTGTATCTTCTTAGTCCAACATGTGTGGAGAATGTGGTTATTTCGCGGGATACCTCGTCCAGCTCCAACTGGTGGTAGCCATCTTTGAGATCGATTTTAGAAAACGTGGTGGCACCATTTAACGAGGAGATGAGGTCGTCGAGTGTAGGCGTGATGTGGCGTTCCCGTTTGATTGCTATGTTTGCTTGACACATGTCCACACACAGCCTAACCGCATTCGGGTCTCGAGGTTTTGGTACTAGAACGATGGGAGATACCCATGGGGTAGGGCCGGATACCGGTTCTATTATGCACCCTGATGCAGGTGACTTCACTTTCCAACCCCACCCAATGTTCAGTGTATATAATGCTGAACTGTTTGCACTACTCCAAAGCCTACTATATGTTCAAAGGAGTAACGAATCAAAGTTTCTAGGGCCATCAAATTCCAACTCGCAACCATCTCGTGGTTTAGCCCGTGATTAGGGGAGTTCTTCTCCCTGAAACTAATGGCGAGCTCTGGGTCGCCGTCGGGGAACTTTCCCCTTCTCTTTGACTACCTTCCCGACGGCGACGACAATGAAAACACGGAAGGATGATGACAGAGACTGAGACGACCACGACGTGGGGGAACCCCTACCCTCCCCATTTTCTTGTGACTGATTCTGACCAGCACAGGCCTATCCACTAGGGTGGAGTAAAACTATACAGCAAAACAAAAATTATTGATTTTTGAAACGGAATAGTTGCGAAACGCTGGTATGGTACTCAACTAATAACTGTGTGAAATATGGATTTTCTAAATTTTAAATATGAGGTGCCCCAGAAGCCTGAAACATTCTCAAATTTATACATTTTTGACCATTTTTTGATATTTAAAAAAAATTGAGTTATTGAGTTAAACTAGGAAAACGCTTAAGTCCCGCCGCGTTGTTGGATGAGCGTAATTGGTGCATTGAGCTGCCATGTGTTATGAGGATTTCCTGTTGTTCTGTGAAAACATTATTACTAAATTGAAGATTTTTTTAAAATTAAATTAAATTTTAAAAAAATAACTTAAATTTTTTTTTTTTTCATTTTCGCAATTCTAAAAAGGAAAAAATCGTAATATTGAAATTTTCATAATAAATAATTATTCGATTGCGTACAAATTTTACACGAATATATTAATTTATAAAATTAAGGTTCTGTGAAAAAATCATTACAATAGGATAAAACATGTAGGTGTTAGCCGAAGAATTTTAAAAAGTCGTAAAATTACGATCTTCGTAAAAAAACAGTTTTTTGATAACGCTCAAATTTCACATGAATATATCAATTCATGAAATTAAGGTTCTGTGAAAAAATCATTACAATCGGACAAAGCATGTAGGTGTTGTAAGTCGAAGAAATTTAAAAAAAAATTAAAAAAAATCGTAAAATTGCGATTTTCATGAGAAATAATTTTTCGATTGTGCTCAAAAACGTGGCAGATCTAAGCTCAGAGATTTCGAAGACCTCCATAAAATTTCATCGCAATCGGAGTATCGGTTTAGCCGGAATCGTGTTAACAAACAGACAAAAATACATAAAAAAAGAAGAAGAAAAAAAAACATTCCGGATTTTTTTCTCCAGTGTAGTGAAATGGAATCTTCGCTTCGCTCGCTACGCTCATCCAAATAGTTGTAACACTGCTTACGAAAACTTAATTTAAAACTTTGAAAATTTTGGTCACTCTACACTAGAATTTTGAGGTGCCCCAGTGGCTACACCCTTCGAACAAATTAACATTGAACATAGGCTTATGCAGATTTTTTGTAATATCAGGAAATTTCTAAATGTTGTGACTAAATCACTTCTTAAAGTTATGTTTAAGGCTAAAGTGATTACTTTCGATTTAAATTTAAGTTTATTTGGGCTAAGGGCGCGTCAACCGTTGGGTCATAGCATAGGGTCTCCAGCATAGGGGATATGGACAGGAAAATATGCTGGAGAACCAGCTACGGGTAAAGATATGAAGGAAAGTTCTAGCATCATGGTTGTCATCGTCTTTGTCGTCGTTCCTGTTGTCATGGTCGTCGTCGTCGGAAAGGTCGACAATGGTAAGGAGAGAGTCCCCGAATAATGGAAAATACAAGTTATTATTTGCAAAATTTTGCATGTTTAAAATAAAGTGCAGTGTTAAATCAGCAAGATAAAGTGAATATTCTAACTTATTTTTTAATGAAGGCATGCAATGGATAGAAGTCTTCCTGTTTTGATACCATCAAGCCTTGTTATGATCGCAGACAACTTGGAATGACTCTGTCACTAGTTTGATTCAACGTTAAACACTGCCTGCGTGTGAAATGGAAATTTTATAACCTTGTCTCTTTTTTGGAACCCGCCTTCCATTATTTCCTTCAAGCTCTTAATAGAAAATTTGGCTCTCAAATTGGCTCAGTGACTTGCAAGCTTTGCCATCAAAAGTTAAGTGTAGTCTCAAGCCTCGAAGATGACATCAGGATTAATGAATTTCCTCATTCCTGTGATGGGATTTTTGAAAAGAAATTTTACTTCATAGAATACGACGATTATCGAATCGCCTTTCTGTTATCTGCTGTCAAAGAATCAATATTCATTTGTACATGGTCCCTGTTCGCTAAATCCGGACCAAATTTTTCCGTTCCTTAGCCTATTATATTGCTGTCGGATCATGTCACATCATTTTGTTGGTGGTCCAACTTTCAGCAACAGAGGTTCTTGAGTTGATGAGAGAAAGCAGGTCCTGGTTCTCCTGGTTGTCCCATGATCCCGTCTTCGGATGGAGTATGCTCGTTTGAACATAGATAGATAGATAGATAGATAGATAGATAGATAGATAGATAGATAGATAGATAGATAGATAGATAGATAGATAATCGTCTTTATTTGCTGTAGGTAGATTGTCAATTTAGGCTTAGGCCTAGAGCTGCTTATGTTCAGAATGAGCATGAGATGTAGAATGTAGGACCTAGCGAAATTGCGTGCATAGGGCCCTCGGATCTCCTATGATTTGGATGAAATTGATGTTAGCCTAGCCCTAGCATCTAGGCCTCCTATAGGGCCTAGGGCTAGGCCTAGCCACAGCCACAAAAACTAAGCAACCAAAAAGACCCAGACAAAGCCAGAGCCACAGCCACAAAATGTGTCCCAACACTTAGCAATTAGAAATAGGCCTACAATGCTAGGGCCTAGCCCTAGGCCTAGCACAGGTTTAGGGCTTAGGCTTTGCACCATATGCTTTTACACGTATTATTAAGATTCACAGATGTAGGCCTACTTGACTGTTGAAAATATTGGCCTATATTAATTCGATAACACTAAGGGAGAAATTGATTCACGTTCTTACTTTGCTTTGATAAGGGTGGTGCCGCCACTTTTTTTGGATGTCCACACGTCTTTCAAATAAGAAGATACAAACAGGTTGTATCCTTCTTTATACAGTCGTTGGCTGCCTTCAACGCCAACATACTTAAAATATGCGTTCATATTGAACGAAGTCAATTTTTTTAAAAGATTTTCACAATCTCGATCAAGACAGGGTAATCAAACCCCTACCACTAGTCGTAGTTTCTACTTTATATAAACGTTGCTATCCCCCCCCCCTTCCGCAACCACCACCACCCCGACTGTCAAGATAATTTATATATAGCCTGGTTGATTCATTTACAAAAATTAATGAAATCTTTATGGGAAGCTACCTGCTCTGCAGTGACATACCGCTGTGTAGATGGTGGTCTTTGAATGTGACCAATCAGCACTCTGTATCTCATCCTGTGATGTGGCCGAGTAGTTTTCTGTAAAGTCTATCTGGAGCACGGCCACACCTGGTTCCAAATTAGATTTTGCAGACTCGAATGCAGTGGCTTGGACTCGTTAATGAGACATGTGAGAGATAGAATTTGAATTTTTTTATATTTCAATTAGTGCTTGTTTGATTGTTCCTTGAATCGTAAA
Source organism: Sweltsa coloradensis (assembly GCA_024449915.1). NCBI lineage: Eukaryota > Metazoa > Arthropoda > Insecta > Plecoptera > Chloroperlidae > Sweltsa > Sweltsa coloradensis. The sequence goes on from JAMZAV010002064.1 coordinate 66,734, forward strand.
TTACCTGGACGGTCCATCATGTCTTGCCATTCTTTCCATAAAATGGGATTAAGCAGACATTCATCTTGAATTTAACTTTGAAGGCATTCGCCATTTTCATTGTTGCAATCTTCACATTGTTATATTTTAATTCACATTGAACTTATTTATTTTTTAAGCTTAGGCTTAATAGGCATACTGTATGTTTGGGCCGTTGCCCTGAGAATATGGTTATTAACGGACTGTATAAATAGAACTTGCACTGCACTTACCCTTATTGTAGTGTGGGCGTGAGAAAGAAGCGCAGAGCGTTGTAGGCATGGTGGCGTAGATGGGGTGCAGACCACGTAACAGATAGATAGTAAAAGTATGAAGAAGCTCGAGCTTAGAAGGAGGAGCTCGCCCTAGCTTGCCCTGACTTTACGAAGCCGTTCATCATACAGACAGATGCATCTGACCGTGGGATTGGAGGTGTTTTAAGCCAAGAAGATGGTTCAGATGAGAGACCCATAGCATACATTAGTCGTAAACTAAGCAAAGCCGAACAGAATTACTCCGTTACCGAGAAAGAGTGTTTGGCAGTGGTATATGCTGTGGAAAGATTTCGTCCCTATGTGGAAGGATGCCATTTCAAAATCATTACCGACCACTACTCCCTTCTGTGGCTCAATAGACTTAAAGATCCATCTGGAGAACTTGCTAGATGGGCAGTACGCTTGCAGCAAGTTGATTATACCCTTGAGCACCGGAAAGGAAAAGATCATATCGTACCCGACGCCCTATCCAGAGCATTTGTGGAAACCATTGAAATAAACGAAGAAGACGAAGAAAGATGGTATACGAGACTGAAAGCAAACATACAAGAAAATCCCGCCAAATATCCCGAATTTAGAATTGAAGGCAGACAACTCTATAGATATATCAAAGAAAAGTATGGTGAGCCAGGGGACAGACACCAGTGGAAAATAGTGGTTCCTAAACCAGCGAGAAACAAAGTATTTAAGGAATGTCACTCAGATCCCCGCGCCGCACACATGGGTATATTTAAAACAAAGAAACGCGTATGCCGTTGGTACTACTGGCCGAAGATGTCAGCAGACATTGCTCGATTTGTGAATAGATGTGAAATTTGCAAGCAACATAAGGCCACGAACCGACCTAGAGCGGGACTTATGGGAAGGCAGAAAAACGTGACAGAACCATGGCAGCTTATCAGTACCGACTTGCTGGGACCGTTGCCACGTTCGACAAAAGGAAATAGTTACCTGCTAGTTGTAACAGATTGGTTCTCTAAGTTCTGCTTATTATTTCCTCTCAGACAGGCAAATTCTGCAAACATAAACCGTATTATGGAAAACGAGATATTCCTAGTCTATGGCGTCCCTCAATACATTATATGTGATAACGGAAGCCAGTACATAAGTGGAACATTTAGGAAGTTAGCTGCAGACTACAAAGTAGCCAAGCTATGGTATAACGCAAAGTACCACCCTCAGGTAAACCCGACTGAACGAGTGAACCGCGTGATTGTAACCGCCATCGCCTCATATGTGAGAGAAAACCATAAAACTTGGGATAAGGAAATTTTTAAGATTGGTAGTGCCATCCGTACAGCAACGCACGAGGTCACTAACCAGACTCCATACTTCTTGAACTTTGGCAGAGAAATGCGCCAAGCCGGGAACGAATACACCCTTGGAGTTGACAACCCTCAAGAGATTCCCACAATCGACAGAAAAGAAGGAATACCTCGCCTAGATGACAGACAAGAGATATTGGCCGACGTTCAGAAGAGATTGCGTCTTGCGCACGAGAAGAATGCAAAATACTATAACTTACGCAAGCGACCAGTAACCTACGAACCAGGACAAACTGTGTGGAAGAAGAATTACGTATTGTCAAATGCTGCCAACAACTTTTCGTCAAAGTTGGCACCGAAATATGTCAAATGCACGGTAAAGAAAAAAATATCACCTTTGGTATACCGACTCACCCTAGCTGAAGATGGTAAAGACTTAGGCGAACGGCACGTCAAAGATCTTAAAGAAAATTGTGATGGAGAGGATGACATCACTCAAGACAACCGTTAGATTACTTGAAATTTCAGAACCTACAGAAATGCTAGACAAGCTACATTTCTTCAGATAGAAAGGGGGTGGTGTAACAGTTTATTTTCCCGGGTTCACGTTCGAATCTCGCCGAACATACACCCTACCTTCCCCTACCTTTACCCTCCCTACTGCTGATAAGAGAAGCCTGTGTACTGGAGAGCAGAGACAAGCAGTTGAGTGACGGGACCGAGTTCGGACGGTCGAACGCGACTTTGGTCGGATTAAAATCAGAATAAACTGCGAGAGCATTTAGAACTATTTCCGTGAGCCGAGGTGTATAGAAACACTAGTTGCGTGAAATAGTGGTTGAGGCCGTGAGGGATCAAGCTCAATTCAGTTTTCGTCGATTGATTTATTAAGGCAGACCATGACCGGACTTAGTCAGTGTTGAGTTAGTGACTTGTGAGTGACAGTACTATTCAGTAAATTTCAGACGCAGCATACTGGACCACGTATTGGTTTTGTTGTCTGTAACTACGCCTATCCCACCTCCAGCAGACGCACCACGCGAACGACACGTCACCCCCTCGACGTCACACCATCACCGGAGGCTGGCTACATCAGTGAAGACGACTGCATGAACCAGCATGATGAGTACTCGACAAATATAGTTATTCAATTAAGTAGTAGTATAACGAGACATTTTTTTTAGAATTGCGTCAGTCAATTAAAATATTTCTTAAGATGGTATACAGATGACATTTGAACTTTATTATTCTACCATCATTTTGCTTTCGTTTCTTATTTACAATAATACCTCAAGATATTATAATCATATTGAACAATCGATCAGAGGAACTGACTAAAACTTTTTCAGTATTGATTTACGTTGCCTTGGACTTTTGAACTTGTGGTTATCTATGTGTGTGTAATTGGTTTGGTACGCGAGACGGAAAATATACCTCGTTGTGTTATATTCACTGTTTACTTTCAGTAGTATTATTTGTAACTGTTACCGATCACGCCTAGGAAAAGAGAGGTAGGCAGTTCCCGCTCTTTCCTTCCACAGGGCTAGAACGAACTCCTGGCGCCCCCCCTTAACCCGAACCCACGTTACTCAGGCCAGCTAGTCAGGGCTACAAAGCATGAATTGAATGAAAAGGAGGATGATGAATGCAGGGCTCTTAACTGTTCAGTCCACTAAAACTAAGGACTTTTGGGATCTTGTGTGTGGAAATGTCAACAAAAATTTGCATGTCAATCGGAGGTAATGTTCGGGTTTTCTCATGAAACGTGGCACACCCTCGACAGACGGTTAGACAAAAAGTGATACAATTCTAACCTCCCTAACTTCTAATTTGCTAAAAAAAAGTTACAGTAATGAAGCATGTTGACAGTCTATTAAACAAACAATAAGAAAGAAACACATTATCTTAGTGAGAAAATTTCTTTTGTGTCGGTGTAGGCCCATCAACTTGTCCATCCTCATCGTCCTCGAGTGTAGCCTGAAGAAGTTTGGCGTCTTCAATTAAAATTCATGGCTAAAAATTCATCTCTGATGACGCCCCATACTTCATTTTTCTCTGCGTCCCTTGATAGATAACGCAACTGTCGGTACCTCGGATCTAACGCTGCCACAATAGAAGTGTGCTTACTCATGTTATTAATCCTTTCATCCAAGTCATTTTTTATGAGCGTTTTCACGTCTTTAACTGCCAACGGATCACGAGTCTCGGTGGTCAAACAACTTTTTGAAGATCGTCGGTGCACTGACGCCGTCACATACGTTTTCGGCTCCCAGCTGCTCAGTGCCTTAACCACCACGTGTCTCAACATAGGGTAGGACTGACCTCATAACTTAGGTCAAGGATAGTCTTGGTTTCGATTAGGTTATGAAATGCGAAAGGTGTTGTGATTTTAGTGAATTTAGGAAAGCAGGAAGGAGTAAAAGATAACCGTGTAGACTAGCCTGGTCGTCATAGGTAAGTTAGGAGTCACCAACATAGCGTCATGGATGGGCTCCTGCCCTACAGTTGGTTTATATACACAGTTTTACACTTGCGGATATGGGTAATCCTCGATCCCCACAGGTACCTTAGCACTGTATGTTGCCATTGTGGCCACTTTACTCACGACTCTCGCGGATGATCGCCCGAAAATGCGCGCACAATTTCTCCCGGCACTTACACAAGCACTCCGTATGACGGTCCAAGTTCCACTGACTCCTCGGCGCTCCACCCTGAGGTGGCGTCCCCCAAGCGAGGCCACACAAGTTGGCGTGCAATGCCCTCCCTGAGTGACCGCACCCCCTATTGGTTGTCAGAGCGCGGGACTCGACCTTCTAAGCCAATCTCTATTCGTTTCACAGATTTATTTAAACTTTTTGATTTTGGGAATTTTCCACTATGACGTAGGTGCAGTGGCCTACGTGACAAACACAGCATTGCCTAGAAACTCCGCCTAGCTTCAATAGCCTCAGGGCCTGGCTTCACGACCACCCTCGACGATGTCTCCAAATCTGCACTGGTTTGCGAGCAAGGTTACCCAGTAAAATGCATGGGAGCATTTTAACAATAAAACTTATGCGCGTCTCGTAAGCCCTAAGCTCACAGACCTTGATTTATTGACTTAGATATTACCATTAATTAGTTTATGTATATTATATAGCACTGGGCTTATTTGATTGACATATTATAATTTAGCAATGATGGCCTAATTTATTAGATTCAAAATCCGAAAAATGCAGGATGGTAGGGTGACAAGGCTGGCCCGCCACAACACTGTGTGCTGGACAAATCGGCGCGTAGAAAGGAAGGGTTTGGTGGGGAAATTTTCCGCCACTCGCACGGATACACAATAACAAAAATACTAATTGCAGTGAGGAGCTACCCTACACCCTAGCTAATTTTTTGGGGTTTCAGTGAAATTGGAAATTGGAATTGGTAAATTATTATTTGAGTGAAAGATAATCATTATGTGGCCCACGCATTAACACTTAACTATGCAGAAGTCGATTTAAGGTACTTCTCGTTCAACCTCCACTGGGGCTGCCGCCACTGGTAGTACTGCCGGTTGTACTGGGGCATCCTAAACTGGCGCAGCATCGGGAATTGGAGCCGCCACTGGAGGGTTGTCCTCGCCGTCTCCCCCACTGCGGCTTGGTGGCGGCCTCGTGCCCTAGTGGGATGTTTTGCTTGTTCAAGGAAATCGGGTACCAAGGGTTCACCACCCTTTTGATAGTTAGTAAATAGCGGTTTGCTCGGCCAAAAAGCATCCTACGTATATACAATTTTGCAAACTTGTCAATAAAGCATACATGGACGTTCCAACAGTCATAGATTTTCAAAATTTTGACTTGATCAGCCAGAAAAAATTCACGAATATAGTCAATTTTGGACTTTTTAACAAAATTGAAATTTGTGAAATCTAATTTATTTTTTATAAATTATTTCAAAACAAATTTTAGGAATGTGTTACTATAGAAACCTTTATTTCCACTTTCTTGAGATATGTTCAAAATTTCTAACAACTGTGATGTCATTCAGCCGAGCAAACAGAAAATTGCCTAAAAAAGGGGTGGTGAACGCTCTTAAGCGCCCTTCTAAAAATAGCCTTTTTTGTTCCGGAATTCTTTTATCTTGGATAAGGTTTGTGGCCTGGATGCAACGTACTATTTTGAGTCCACCAGCCAGCCTATCCAAGTCTCAAAATCTCAAACGAGATATTTCCCGACCACCTTTACAACCTTTTTCATCAAGTGAATAATTCAACCCAGAGGCCGGCAGAGGCATTTCATCTCATGGGCAATGAGCCCAATGAGTACTCGGAATTTTCATCATATCTGTTGAATATTGAAGCAAAACTGGAAGAACAGGATTACTTTGTACATGTGGGACGTGTTTTACTATTTTTGCTTTTTTAATTTACCTTTGTGTAAAAGGTTGTACCCTGAGTAGCTGACTCCGTTTAGAAAAGCAAAGACACTCTTGTCTACGTCAGCAAGCTTTCTTTGATAGATCTTGATCACGCCGTTGCTGATCTTGTATTTTTGTTCGCTCTCTTCTGGCGTCACCTCCTTTGTACACGCGCCAGAAGTCGTCATTCTCACGAGCCGCTGGTGACGCTGAGAAAACAACATAAATGTCACACGATTATTAAATTTAATCCACGTGAACAGATGTTTGCAGGTTGAATAGTACAACCTTTATACAATGATTGTGCGGTAGGCCTACATAAACGGAGATGAAAATCACTATAAATATTAAATGAAATGCAACTGAAATCCAAACACAAAAATCGGTTGAGAAAGACAATGCACAAAAATGCGATTGAGTGAAAGAAGAACGATTTGCACGCATTTATTATGTGCCTCGTTGCTAGGACGGCTCCAAAATCACCGTTTACAAACTCCTGACACAAGAACTGATGGACTTAAGTCCAAATCAGAAGTTAAAAAACTTATGACTTTGGCGGGAATCGATCCCTGGACCTTCTGCATTGGAAGCAGAAACGCTAACCACAAGACTAACGAGCCACACAAAAAAGTGAAGTGCACTGTGTTATAATTGGTCCAAAATAAAAGTAAAATCCCTGAAGATATTTGCGACAATATAGTGTCACGATGAGCCTCACTACATATCTTAATATCTAACTTACAACCAATTAATTACACACCTAAAAGCACATGCGCCACTGTCATCAACGCCATTTGAAAAACGTTAATGCACTTGGCGTGCAGCTTCGATATGACCTCGCCGCCCCGCACCTTTTGACTACTATCTGCACGCCCACAGCAGAGCGGACGGGTTTTGTCCGCGCTCTTCGCTCTGGTCTCATTGGGCTTCCACAGTACGTGCAGTTAGCTTCTGTTGCTGCTGTAAGTGTTGTTTGTTCAAGTTTGCTGTGTCCCTGTTTTCATTCATCATTTTGTTTAACGTTTGTTCGATCAGGAGGTTGTCTGTTCTGTCCAGACTGGAAGGCTTTGTTGTTTCTTCTTCTGTCCTCCTTTTCAGGGAAGCACTTGTCATCTCAGTGTTGTGGTCCGTCTGTTCCGTACAGACTGAGAAGTTGTTGTTCTGAAAGTAGTAGGTTCTGTTCAATGTGAGATAGGAGCCTTGACACAAAGGTGGCCGGTTTATGTGCCGGGATTTTTGGTTTGTCACATTTGTGGTTGGTTGATGCTTTACTGCTGTGCTTTTTTCCACTCTTAGTTCCGCTCTTGTTGACGGACGGATGATGACACAGACGGAGACGACCACGACGTGGGGGAACCCCTGCCTTCCCCATATGCTCGTAACTGGTTCTGACCAGCACAAGCCTGTCCACCCCTTGTCCCCCCGCGTCATCCCCTACGTCCCTCCCTTCGTCTCGATTAGCCAAGTTGCATAAACATGAGACGTTAAGCTATATCCAATCAATCAAGTCTTGTCTTGAAACGGTGATCCTGTGAACTGGCAGATATTCTAAATTGCATCTTATCTATCCATTTTTGGCATTTATGTTGCTCTATCGTGCTTTGAGCCAAAACAACATCTTCCGGACTAATAACAATGTTGACCTTCATAAAATAATTTGAATTCTCATCAAGTAGGCCTAGGCCTATCATTCTATAACATGTTCTCCCATTGTTGATTGATGTGACTTGGCTATCTACCATTTGCAACACAACGTCTCTGCATTGATCCTTTATTTAAAGCGTCACAATATTTTCTATCAACTCTGTCATCAAGAAAGTGGCGTCTTTCCGCTTTACTCCTCCCTGTAACATGACCCTGAGGGCACAATGGATTCCAAATAAATGTAAACTTGTTACCTTTATAGGTATTTGGCGGTCATTTCCCTTTAAATGTTAAGAGGGTGGGATTTTATTATTAATTATTTATATTTTATTATTTTGTTTTTATTTTAGAGGCTACAATTTTTTTCCATGAAAATAGTCATCGCTAAGGCTTTGTAGTGGCTTAGGCTTTCCCCAAACTTGGGGCATGTCTGTTTTTGACAGACTAGAATGGCTATTTACAAATGTGATTAGTGCTCCAATATGTTTGCACTTGCATCCGGTACCAGCAAAGCAATTGCTTTGCTGCCAAGTTGTTACGCATTCAACGTAGAGCTGTAAAATATATACGAAAATGAATAAAATCAATGTTATTGGCCTAAGACAAAGGGCTAGGTCTTATAAATCATCAATTATCATGTCATCAAGTCCCGGACATAACGCAAAAGTGCTTCGTAAGCGGCACGAGTTTGCTTTACTATCAAAGAGCACATGACTGGCAGTGACTGGAAGACAAACAGTAGAAAATCAAATTCAGATCCTACTCTCAGAGAACAAAACTTGTCCGAAATATACTTTCTCACAAACATGGTGGAATGTAACCCTACTTGTTATTTTGAAGGTGACCATGCTCTTGTTGTCAATCAGGGTAGAGTGCAATGATGTGGTGCGAGTAGGTTTGTGCATTATGGGACGCAAGTTAAATGCTAAGCAAGCGTCTGTAAGGAAAGCACTCGGTTTGACGATTTTAGTAAATCCACATTGAAGTTGCGACAAAGAAATATTTCTGATTTTGGATATCGTTTAGTGTGTCAGATCAAGAGAGACTCAAGCTAATCAATGAAGAATCAATGATCAAGGCAGAAGGTTGTTATTGGTTCGCTTTTTTTGTTGTGCACGGACATTTTATTAAGCCCTACCACATTCAACCAATAACGACGGATGTATGCAATAAAGTTGTGATTTTCTTTGCGGAGGTTATGTTCAAGGATTTTGACTTCGATATCGGCAGCTGGTAGCATCAGCAACACCATCGTCATTTTCAAACTTTTTTTGGCATCCTGGTGGTAATCCACAATTATGGAAAAAGAAAATTTGGAAGATTCCAATACACTTGAAATGGGCACTGATAACTCTACTGTTGAGTGCCCTAAAACAACATTACCTTACTTACTTGTCTTGAATTAGAGGTACCATGTGCAACCCTTGGGATTTCCCTGCTGCAATGCAGTGCAGTGCTAAACAACAATAACATCAGGTTGACGGCTGCTACGATACCAAACCTCGATCGATGCGAACTCTGGTGGCAGAACCGTCGTCCCAGCTTGGCAGTGCCATATTAAAGAATTAACAAAAAAATTACCACCATCTTAAAACTCATTACCATTTATCGGTGTTATTTCGGTTTTATTAAATGAAATGAAAAATACACACCTCTACTAATAGCATTCTAAATTCATCTAGAAAGTCATCAAGCTGCACAAAGTATTTAAGCTTAATAATAAATTGACTAACCGCATACACACAGGAGTTTTGCGTCGTACGCCAAGAAGTTTTTCCCAGGTTTTGTTCGATTTTGTACCATGGTGTTAAAAACCGTTGTCGTCGTCGACTATTGGCCAATAACATTTTTTATCTTGAGTCCGGTACCAACTCGATGGCACAACATCAACCTTTCTTCGTTTGGGAAACATACCACGGAGAACGCCATGCTTTGGATTGGGCTAGGGAGTCAATATTATGTCTTACCTGTGTTGCCTCTTTAACACATTGTCTAAACCTTTAATGCGGTAGATGCAAGAAGTTCAAAAATGCTAATTAATGGGTGTTTCCTGATGCATTTTGAATTCTAAACACAAAAAACTTGGTTTGAACATTAAAAAAAAATTTTTCTATAAGAAAACTGTGTTTGAAAATGCGTAATTTTCAAATGCCGCCGTGGCAACCAATAACGCGCTCAGATTGGTCGTGACGTCACCCGCCATGTAAGAGGCTCGTAGAGGTAGTGGACTTGCTTGGTTGACGTGCAAATCCAATACGCAGGCCTCCGCCTACCATGGCAGAATATTATGGATTCAAGGAAGGCAGAGGCTAATAATATTAATTAACCAGAAGTCTCTGATTCTAATAGGTAAATGAGTTATTACTAATTAACCATACCGGTACTTCACTGCCATTCGATGATAACGTACAAACCTACCCTAATTAACTTTCCCGCAAAACCTCTGTGCGCGAAACCTCCCTAGGAGTTTCAAGTATAGGTTTGGCTATTTGGCGCCTAGAAGGGCAATGTATACAAGAAAATATATTCATGTAATTTATACAGTAAGACACATGAGTAATTTATCATAAAACAATGCCACCACTAATTAATTACGAATATAACGTACCAAACAAATACGATTTCCCGTGCATAACCCCCGAGATTGTAGGCCTATAGGCGGGGCATATAGCTCGGCCTCTAAAAGTTCATTTCGCACTTTTATAGACTAGAAAATAGTTTAAAGGCTCACGCGGACATTAATAATTAGCATACTATTTTTGGCAACCACAACTCATGTTAATTTACCACCGTGAGGTTAGCGATCAGGATTTTCACTTTCACGTAGATTTGCTATTCGACGCCTAGAAGGGTAATGTATACAAGTAAATATATTCATGTAATTTATACAGTAAGACACATGAGTAATTTTAATTTATCTTAATACTATGCCACCACTAATTATAACGTACCAAAAAATTATGTTTTCCCGTGCATAACCCCCGAGATTGTAGGCCTGTAGGCCGGGCATATAGCTCGGCCTACACAAGTTCATTTTGCACTTTTATATACTAGAAAATAGTTTTAAAGGCTCACGGACATTAATTACTAACATACTATTTTTGGCAACCACAACTCATGTTAATTTACCATCGTGAGGTTAGCGATCAGGATTTTCACTTTCACGTAGGTTGGCTATTTGACGCCTAGAAGGATAATGCATACAAAAAAATACATTCGTGCAACTTATACAGTAAGATAAATTATTATTGATTTTTAATTATTATAATACAATGCCACCACTAATTAATAACGAATATTATTGAGAAATAGATTTGTCCGTGGTGGAATAGAATAAAGATTTTATTTAAAAGCAGGTAGATACAAGCAAGACTTTGAGAAGCCATGACAGTTGTCAAGGACGACTGTAAACACACAATTCAATTGTAGTAAACAAAAGCTGTACTTATAATAATCCCAATATGATAATATGTAAGAGGGCAGTGGCATACCCTTTTTTTAACACTCCCACTTGCCATAGCCCTTAAATATATTTTCATATTACTCCTAGCTTCTTAGTGCACCATTCATGTTTCTCACGGGGAAGACTCTTCGTTAAAATGTCCGCAACCATTTTCTCGGTAGGTAGATATTTGATGGAAAGCTGCCCATCGAGTACTTTTTCCCTGACGAAATGATGCTGTATGTCGATATGTTTTGTTCGACCATGGTGAGCGGTATTGTTTGTCAATGTGATTGCACTTTGGTTGTCACAGTGCATCACGATAGACTCATAACTGCCTCCAATAGGTAGTTCATTCAACAGTCTCATTAACCATATTGCTTCCTTAGCAGCCTGACTGAGTGCCATGTATTCTGCTTCAGTTGTTGAAAAGCAAACAATTGATTGTCTTCTACTACACCAACTTATAGCTCCACCTGCCAACTTGAAGACATAGCCAGATATTGATTTCCTGTTGTCAATATCATTGGCCCAGTCAGAGTCACTATATGCTTCCATCTTCTCTTTAGATGTTCTAGTATAGACAAGCTTTTTGTCTGCAGTCCCTTTTAGGTAACGCATTATGCGCTTGACAGCTGTCCAGTGTGCTTGCTCTGGATTTGAGTTGTACTGACTTACAACAGAGACAGCATGGGCAATGTCTGGCCTGGTAGTCATTGCAGCATACATCAAGCTGCCTACAGCACTCAAATATGGAACATTTTTCATTGATTCATATTCAGCTTTGGTTACAGGTCCCATTGCTTTGGATAGTTTTTGGTTGTTATCCAAAGGAGTAGACACAGGCTTTGCATCCAACATGTTGTATTTACTTAATACTTTATTGATGTAAGTTTCTTGGCATAGCTCAGTTATTCCAACGTCAATGTTTCTTGTTATTTTTATGCCATTTCATTTCAAATTTGGATGCAAGTCTTGTCTTCATTTGATCTATTTCAGTTGTGTTATTTGATAACACTACTAGATCATCTACATAAATACAAACAATTATGATTGTATTTCTTTGATTACTGTAAAACATACACGGATCTGTTGTACTCTGTTTCATCCCAACTTCTTTCAACTCGTTGCTCAGTTTTTCGTACCATATCTTGCTGGACTGTTTGAGCCCATACAAACATTTCTTAAGTCAACTAGCCTTCAGGTTGTTCCATGTAAATGTCTTCATGAAGTTCGCCATACAGAAATGCTGTATTCACATCAAGTTGATGAACTTCTAAATTGTTCTCAGTTGCTAATGCCAGCACAGATCTCAATGTTTCGAAACGTACAACTGGTGAAAAAGTTTCACTGTAGTCAATCCCTTTTGTTTGTGAATATCCTTTGGCTACGAGTCTAGCCTTATATCTCACTACTTCTCCGTCAGCATTAGTTTTTCGTTTGAAAACCCATTTACATTTAATGGCTTTTCTTCCTTCGGGCAAATTAACGAGATCCCATGTTCCATTTTGTGTTATGGATTCTATCTCCTCATTTGTCGCCTTTTGCCAGAGTTGATTCTCACTCCCACTGAGTGCCTCCTTCAGATTCTCGGGCTCGTCTTCAATAAGATGCACGTATTCATCACCTAGAATTCTTGTTGGACGTTTAGTTCGTTTTGACATTCGTGGCTCGAAGACTTTTTCTGGTTCATCTCGATGAGCAGGATTGTTGACGATTTCATCATCCTCTTCATAAGATTCATCGTGGTAAACAATATCTTTGACAACATGTTCACGAATTTCTGTAATATTATTGTCTTCGTCCTCGACTTGTGGGTAAACGGTCGTGCTCCCACTTCCACTACCAATTAAACCGTCTTTCTGTTCTTGATGATTATCTTCCAAGAAGATCACATCTCTTGATATAGTCAGTTTTCTAGTCTCACAATTGACCAACCGACATCCCTTGCTGGTTTCGGAGTACCCAACAAATATATGCTCAGACGATTTAGCGTCAAGCTTCTTTCTATTTTCTTTGGGAATGTGAGCAAATGCTTTGCAGCCAAATATCCTTAGGTGAGCAAGGTCTGGTTTCTTCCCAGTCCATGCTTCCTCTGGCGTAATGCCATCCACAGCAACTGTTGGCGCTCGATTCTTTAAATAGGTTGCAGTGTTAACTGCTTCAGCCCAATAACATTTAGGTAGCTTTGCTTCCTCTAGCATACATCGTACCTTCTCAACTATTGTTCTGTTTGCTCTTTCGGCAACACCATTTTGTTCTGGGTTTCGCGGAACAGTTGTTTGTAAGCGTATTCCGCATTTCTTCAAGTGATCAGTAAATATTTTATTTGTGTACTCGCGGCCATTGTCTGAACGCAATACTTTGATCTTATAACCACTTTGGTTTTCAACTTCTGCCTGAAACTCAATGAACCGCTCATAAGTTTCACTCTTTTTCTTTAAAATATAAGTCTTGGTCCATCTGGTTTTGTCATCAATGAATGTTAAGAAATATCTTCCACCTCCCATCGAGTCTTCGCTCATTGGTCGGCACAGGTCTGTGTGAACAATGCTAAGTTTCTCTTGAGCTCGATCTACCTTAACCTTTGGAAAGGGGGAACGATGTTTCTTTCCTAAAGCACACCCAATACAAGGTGATTCTGGTGGTTTACCTATCACTATGCCCAAAACCATACCATTTGCTAGTCGTTTCATTCCACCATGGCTGAGATGGCCAAGGCGTCTATGCCACAGCAAGTACCTTACTCACATTTTGTAGCACTCACTGCTGCAATGAAAAATGAAATTGGTTTACTGTTTTAACAAACAAAGACTAGCCTAGGCCTAGAAAGCTCAGTAAGCAAAGCCTAGGCTAACCCTAGAGCAAAAGACACATAGGGGCCTAGGGGCCCAGTCCAAGAAGGTAGGGCCTCACGTTGAAGTAAAATGTCTTGTTGGACTAGGTCTAGGCCATAATTAAAAATGATTTAAAAACAAAAGGCTAGGGCTACTACAGAAAAAACATTAATTCTCTAGGCCCTAAGCTAGGGTAGGCTAGGCCTAGGCCTAGTCTTTGTGTAGGCCCTATCCAATCCCTTTGGGGCCTAGGCCGAGGCTTACGTTACGTGGTCTAGCTTAGGCGTCTATTTACTGACTAAAGTCTCAGCAAAATTAAGACTAAGTCTAGAGCCTAATCAACATCATTAAAAACTAAAGGAAATTTACAATCAAATTAACTTACCACAAATTAAGGTGCTTTAAAACGGCAGCAGCTCAGAACATCACACACGAGAAGTTGAGTTTGAGAACCACTAATGACGCTTCAAGCTTGGTACAAGCTTCCGCTTGGATGTGCTGCGATCACGCGCGGGAAATGTGAATTCGTATTTTGAGAAAAACTCTTGGTTCTAATAATAATTAAACGCGGAATTCTTTTTTATTGTTGTTAAAATTGGTAAATAATGAGGTTTAAAATGTATAAACCAGAAAACCTCATGGCTCTAATAATAACATGCTTAATTCTCTTTATTGTTGTTAAAAGTGGTGAATATTGTGGTTTAAAATGTGTAGGCCTATAAATGAGAAAAGCTCGTGGTTCTAATAATAACATGCATAATTCTCTTCGATTGTTGTAAAAGTTGTTTATTTTTGTTAAAACTTACGTGGTAAGCGTTTAAATCCCGCGTGCGAATGCATATCGTGCTAGTTTTTTCCTTCTTTTAACGTATTTTTTTGTTAAAAACGTAGGAATAAAACATAATACAATAAATAAATATGTGCTGAACACTATTTATACAATGATATTGGTTATTTACAACTAGAAACCCCATTTACTACCCATGCAGTCGTATGTTGAAAACACCATGTTAAATTACCACCGTAGGAATCTTGGAGGCGCGAATAATCTTTGCCGTTGAACCGCCCTAAAACTACTAATACTAATACTAATACCTACATCCCACGATCGTGGCGTCTGAGGTTTTCAGCAGCAGCCACGATCGTGGGTCGAGACACTCCGTTAAATTATTTGTCATACCATGATTAGGGCTCGGCCTACACCTACCTTAAATTTTCCTCCGGGGCATTTGGTCTTGGAGTGTTAGGTCTTCTGTCGTCACTGTCTGGAACAATGTCCGGGCTATGGCCAGAACGACTGGGCATATTGTCCGCTGTTTCAACATCAGAGAGTATATCCATTTCACTGCAAATTACAAGATAGACTAACATTATTACATGAAGTTGGCCCTAGGCCTACAAAGTTGTGAAAGAAATACTTTGACAAAGCCTGTCCCTAGGCAATTCCTAGGGCCTAGACATTGAGGTTATGTTTGAACCAAACTTTACTTTGTCTTACAGCATCAAAGGTGTTAATAGGTATATAAGTATTGATCATGGTTATCACCAGTCTTGGGCACGTTCCCCCCAAAAAGGAACTGAGACGTTCCTCGTTTCTTTTAAAAAAAAGGAACTGAAACGTTCCTCGTTCCTCAAAAAGGAACTTAGTTCCTTTCACGTTCCTCATACCATCACTGATTTAAATAATAATAAATGTGATTGGAGTTAATTTATCATTATTCTTATTTATTAAAATGAGTCCCAGGCCATCTGACGAGGGTGGCACCATTTTCGAAAACTACAAGATGTCACAATATATTTTTCATACTGCAGTTTACGATATCAGGTACTGGAATTTGACGGGATTACGACGGCGAAAGGAACTTATAAAGGAAACGTTAAATTCGTTCCAAGTTCCCACGAAATAGTAACTTTGACGTTACAAGTTCCTGATCTAAGAAAAGGAACGCTTCCCACAAAATGTTCCTGAAAAAGGAACGCGTTCCCGGGAACTCGTTCCTCCCCGTGACTGGTTATCACGCATACCACAAGTTATGAAATTATTGAACACAATTAATAGATAACTTACATTTCATACTCAATATCCTCATCTTCAGCTGACAACAAAGATACAAGGCCATATTGAGCTGACATCTTCAGTGGAGATAGAACAAAAACACTCTACAAGGCTGTGCGCGATGGCAGTCACGTGAAGGTTATTCTTCGTTGTGATTGGTTAGCGGACATAATACAAATGCATTCGGAACAGATGTGATTATGTGGAGTTAAACCAATTGTTTTCTGTATACAAGACAAAATTTGACATGAAATTTACCGCTAACTGAGTGGAGATAGAACAAATGCACTCTCATACATTAGTTGCCATAGCTAACTAAAAAAAATTGTTTTTGGACATAGAACAAATACATTCTGAGGCGACGATGTGTAGCTTTATAAACGGCTGTAAAAATCATTGGTTTTACATTCGGAAGCCAGAATTTAACTGACTGCAACTCAACATCTATCGGAAATTTAACTTTACACTCAACTACACTTGACATGAACTTCTCAGCAATATAAATAACTAACCCTCCCCCTACCCTTTCACGATCAAATCTTAGCATTTTATAATTGTCAATAGTAATAAAACCATCTGGAACAGACTCATTGTTGTATATCGTGCACACGTAATTAATAAATGTACATGATAAGTCTGATTATGTTAGTTTATTGATTCACAAGGTTACAACTTATACAATGCTCACGGGTCGCCATGATTGTACGCCCTCTCTTCTTCTGCCTCGCCTAGGCTCCACCCATGTCACTGAGCCCTTGTCATACATGGCGATAGGCACCAGTGATGCCAATATACTACACCTCCACACTTAAGTTTACATACCATCAAGTTGTAATACAAATATTTCAAAAACCACAATGTGTGAGAGATCAATATAATTAGGATTAAACAGTTTGATAAGTGAATTTCTAATCTTAACACTGACATGATTAATTATACAAAGTCCTTGAATCTTTTTGGCTTTACTACGGTTCTGCCACTTCTGGTTGTGATTATAGAGTCACCAGTACTAGGGGTTATACCTGTGGCAATACTATGATCAGAGATGGAGTTGAGTGAGGAGTTAACCGGAGTGTTAACTCCTGGGTCAATCTCTATCTCAGGATTTACAAATATGGGAGGATTGTTTGTTTCGCTGAGGAAACGCCTATTGAGTCGGAGACATGTGTTGTTCTGGTCTCTAACAATGTAGATCTAGGAGATGGATGAATGCCTTCTACTTGGGCGGGTTCCCAGATTCTACCTTTCCTGATAAGAACATTAGCACCTGGCTCAAGTGAGTTTAACGACTTGGCATGTGCATCATAGAAGTCTTTCTGTTTAGATTGCCTTTCTAAAAGTTTAGATTTAATATTAGATTGAAGATCTGGATTAAGCAAATGTGACAAGGTAGGGATTTTAGTTTTGATGTTTCGGTTTAGCAATAGCTGGGCAGGAGAGAGTCCTATACCTTTAACAGGAGTGCTGCGATACTCTAGTAGTGCTATATACACATCCTTACCCTCAGCTTTAGATTTCTTTAACATGTTTTTTGCAATAGACACTGATTTTTCTGCCAGGCCGTTCGACTGGGGATAATGGGGGGAAGAAGTTACCAGACGGAAGTCCCATTCCTTAGCAAAGTTATGGAATTCAACACTTCCAAACGGCATATTATCAGATACAAACTCATCTGGTATCCCGAACCGAGAAAAAATGGATTTTAATTTGATTATTACTTCTGTGGCAGTTTTATTTTTTAGTTGTGTGAGTTCAAGCCATTTACTGTAATAGTCCACTACAACAAGATAGCTGTCGTTACCTAGTTCTAGAATGTCACAGGCAACCCTCTCCCATGCCCGAATAGACACTACATGTCGGAATCATAGGTTCCTTCTTATTTGCACTGCGAAATCGTTCACATATCATACATTTTGAAACTAAGGTTTCAATATCAGAGCTCATACCAGGCCAGTAAAGGGTACTTCTGGCCCTAGCTTTGCATCTTTCAATACCAGAGTGGCCTTCGTGTATTAACCGTAACATGTAATTTCTAAGTTCTACAGGAACAATGAGCCGGTCACCTAAAAACAATAACCCCTCAGACACATGAACATCATCTTTTACATTCCAATAGTATCTAGCTTTGAGAGGTACATCCTGTTTATATTTAGGCCCAGCCATTATGATAAAGTTTTGCAAGGCATTGCAAAACTTCATCTTTTTGTGATGCGATTTTGAATTGGGTTTTACGTTCCTCTGTCATAGGTAAGTATTTTACAAGTGAATGCATTATGTACTTCATCTCTAGATCGTCAGTCACTGGATCCTTGAGGTAAGCACGGACAATGTGTCTGCCAGATAGAGATACTTGCCTGGCACATACGTGACAGTGATATGGTACTTAAGTAACCTAAGCATCATTCTCTGAAGTCTGGCTGACACCTTGTCAAGACTTTTAAACAAATAGATTCAAGTGGTTTATGATCCGTGTTCACAGTAACACGAGAACCATATGTGAATTGGTGGAAACGTTCCAATCCAAATACGATGGATGCAAGTTCTTTTTCAATTTGGGCCCACCTTTGCTCACTAGGTGTGAGGCTACGGGAAGCGTAGGCTAGTGGGTTTCCATTTTGAATGAGACAGGCCCCCAAGCCATCCTTAGACGCATCAGTCTGAAGGGTGAGTGGCTTGCTGCTATCATATATAGCTAGAACAGGGGGTTTGATTAAATGTGATTTTATTTTCAGCATGGCTTGATCATGTTCAGGGTACCAACCCCATTGGACATCATTTCTAGTGAGGTTACGGAGGGGGGCACTGATTTGCGACAAATCTGGTATAAACGGGGCTAGATGTTTTGCCATACCTAAGAATCGCATAAGTTCAGTTTTATTGGTAGGAGTTTCCATTTCCAATATTGCCCTAGTATGACGGGGATCAGCGGTCACACCATTGGCAGAGATTATCCGACCAACATAGTTAACCTCAGACACTCTGAACTGGAATTTAGCTTCATTGAATTTTATACCAAGTTCCCTTGCTCTGTCAAAGACTTTAGTCAATGCCTCGTCATGTTCTTCTACATTTTTGCCTGATATTATAAAGTCATCTATATACACATCTACATTTTTTATGTCACCAAACAGTTGTTCAAGGGTTTTTTGGAACACCTCAGGGGCTGAGCAGATTCCAAATGGTAGTTTTAGAAACCTGTACCTACCAAATGGTGAGTTGAAGGTACACAAATTGGCACTTTCATCACAGATGGAAAGATGCCAAAAACCCTCTTTGAGGTCCAACACAGAAAAAACACTTTTACCACTTAGTCTAGCAATAATGTCTTCTGTTTTAGGGATCAGATGGTGTTCCCTCTTCACTACCTTATTGAGATCCCGTGGATCTAGACAGAGTCTTAGAGTTCCATCTTGCTTTTCGACTACTACTAGGCTATTTACCCACTCTGTAGGCTTATTTACCTTTTCTACAATCTTACGAGATTCTAAATTATCCAATGTTTCTTTAAGTTTCTTATGAAGGCTCAATGGTACTCGTTTTTGAGAGTGCACCACTGGAATTGCACCTTCCTTAACCTGAATTGTATGTTCTCCAGGTAAATTACCTTCACCTGTGAACAGGTCTTTATACGTTTTTAACACAGTTTCTTTAGTGTGAACTACCTGTATCTTATCAATTCGCCTTATCAAGTCTAGTTTGATGCAGCCTTGCAAGCCTAGCAATGGCTGTGTATCTACATCAACTATCAAGAATTCAATGTTTGCATATTTTAGAAGCTGACTTATTTACATTACATTTTAAGGTTATGGTTCCCTTAGGTTTAACTTTAAAGTCCCTACCACCAAAACCTACTAATACAGTGCTAGTTTATTCAACTTTGCGTTAGGATCTATCTCTTTTAGGGTGCTGATTGACATAACACTGGCCTCTGCACCACTGTCTAACTTGAAGACTACAGGGCAGTTGTTAATGACAATTTTCTCTTTCCATGACCTGATTTCAGGGATGTCTTTATGAACTAGATCAACCTTCTGATACTGATTTGAGTCTACTTTATCAGGAACTTTAGTTACTTTAGGTTTAGGACCTGTACTTATCACTTTTTCCACAGCATAGACAAACAGTTCTTGGTTGTGAGGCTCCTCATCTTCTTCTCCTTCACCACTACTTTCATTGTTATGTTCACTGACTGCATGCACCTTCTTCGGCCAGCCTTGAGAGTTTCTTTTCGGGCACCCCTTGGAGAAGTGATTTTTTCCTTTGCAATACATGCACGTTTTGCCAAAAGCCGGACAGTTTCTAGGCCTATGTGTATAACCGCACTTTTTACACAGATATCCGTTATCTTCGTCTACATTAGACTTACTTGTGCTACTTGTACCCCTAGGCTTTGGTGTCCCGCGTTCTTCTTAGTGAATGCGTCTACAGGAATTTGTTCTTGTACAGCTTTTGCATGACGTTTACTTTCTTCACTTGTTCTGCAATGGTTTGCTGCCTTTAATAGAGTCAGGGACGGTTCTCGTAGCAGTCGTTCTTGTGTGTTCTTGTCGAGAATCCCAAGCACAATTCGGTCTCTTATTATGCTGTCCTCTTGGTTCTCGAACTCGCACGATTTCGCAGCTATTTTTAGTTCGGTTAAAAAATTGTTCAAAGGGCTGATTTTCTTTCTGCACAATCGAGAAAAATTTAAACCGTTCATACACAACGTTTTTCCGAGGAGAGCAATACGTTTCAAATTGTAGTAGGACTGGTTCAAGTTTATCTTTGTTCCCAGGCGGATCAAAAACAAAGGTGTTGAAAACGTCAAGTGCATCTTCACCAATAAAACTTAATAATTTTGATACCCTTGTCTCCCCCACTCGCTTTCATAAATATTTCAAATCTTTGTTTGAATTTTCTCCAGTTTTCCGAGACGTTTCCGTTGAGGTTTAGTTCCCCAGGTGGTTTGTATAACGCGTCCATGGCTGTAGAGTACGTAGGCCTACGCGTTAGGCTAGGCCTAGACCAAACACGCCGATTGAACAGTTAAAATCGTTCGTTATTCGTTATTTTTATCACTTAAGTGATAGTTATTTAGTCACTTCTGATACCATGTTGTATATCGTGCACACGTAATTAATAAATGTACATGATAAGTCTGATTATGTTAGTTTATTGATTCACAAGGTTACAACTTATACAATGCTCACGGGTCGCCATGATTGTACGCCCTCTCTTCTTCTGCCTCGCCTAGGCTCCACCCATGTCACTGAGCCCTTGTCATACATGGCGATAGGCACCAGTGATGCCAATATACTACACTCATCTAGATATGTTTCACAGCAAGCAAATATATCAAAATTTATACGTGTCAAGAATAACTCAACTGATCTATATACTTATCCAACTTACGTATATTGAGATGTCCAAGCTTCATTCCTTTTTGCAATACTGGTAAACCTTTAGCAACATCATCATTACTTTGAGACTCTTCGTCGACATCATGATTAAAAAGATCTATTTCGTGTACACTTAGAGGGGGAAATAAACAATTCATACAGTACCATCTCGGCGAAACTCTTCTTGTTCGATTCTTCAGTTCATAGACATCTTGAACACCACATTGAAGGCACTTGCTGCTAGTCCAACTGTCTATACACTTATTTCATTCCCATCGTCCAAGCAATGAATCGTATGTCTCATTGTTCATATTTAAACACATCCGATGAAAAAAATCTTTACATACCCAGCACTGTAGGTTTTTATTTTTATACTTCTTCTGCAACTTACACACGGTACAATACTTAACTATTCCAAATGAAAATGAATTACTATTTAAAATCGATAAGGTCTTATAAAATTCAATTAACCTTATTTTGCTGTCAAGAAAGTGTGAACAATAATAATTGATACTTAGCTATAAAACAAAATAAAAAACTTTTAAAGCAGCTTATGAGGTCTCCTCAGTAAATTTAAAGACTTTAAAAATTTAAACCCCAACAAATCTGTTAAATAATGAACGGTGTTTACGTCAACTAATAAATATTATACTATAATAGATATGGTTTAAAAATTATTTTAAATCTAATATGAACTATTAACTTCTGTCAGAATCAAATAAAACTTCAATTGTTTATGTTATTTTTCAGCTTTACCCACACAATCGAGTAAAACAACTAATTATGCTGTAAATAATGAAAACTATAACTTCCCTTCAATGTCACTCGTAGTATATTTCTAGAAGATCAAGATGCAGTCAAAATTTGATATGGGTTTCTTGTATTTCCGTGTTAAGATAGAAATTTATCAGGAGATTTTCTAAAATTGACAGATTAGAAAAAAAGACAAACACATGTCAAAAAAAGACAAAACGCGTGTTGAAATTAAAAATCTATTGTAAAATCCATTGATAAATTAATATCTGCGACAATATAGTATCGTCACGATGAACCTTACTACACATATCGAAAACCACTCGCAAGGGATTAATTACACACCTTAAATACCATGTGTTTCTGTTATAAACGCGATTTTCAAACCTCCAATACACTTAACATACATCATCGATATGACCTCGCCGCCCCGCACCTTTTGACTGCCACCTGCATGCACACAGCAGAAAGACAAAGGAAAGCCTCGCCTCGCAGTAGGTCTGTTGTTCTTGTTGCAGGCGGACGTGTTTTGCATCCGCTCTTTGTTCTGTTCCACTGTCTTCCACAGTAAGTGGAGCTAGCTTCTGTTGTGGCTGAATGTGTTTTTTGAAAAAATCAAAACACTGATTTTAGATAGCTATTTTTATCGTTGTAGAAAAAAATATTTATAGAAAAAAGTTTCCAAGTTTTGGTATGATTTCTTCCAAATATGGTTTATCCCTTGCAACCATTATGTGGTTTTGAGGAATAAACAAAGAAGTGACACTTGTCCAAGCCTAACACATACATGGATACTTGTTCCTGTGTATAATATGTGCGTTTCTTTTTTAATTGGAGATTTTTATTCTTAAACTGTAACTATTCTAAAAAGCATTTAAAATTTTCATAATGTCCTGCCTTTGTCCTCCTTCCAGGAATAAGGGCACTTAATCTCTAGCAATGCTGGAAGTTCATTGGGTCCAACTGGTAACATAATGCCATCAGGACTGCTGACAAGCCATGGCTGCCGAGTGTCGACACATAGCATAGTCCAACACAAACTACTTCTCACTTGAAACATTGTTCAAACTTTTTTCTTGCCACCATTTCTATTCGGTTTCTTCACGCTTCTTCATTTCTCGAACCACTTGTCAAAATATGGCGGATCTAAGGAGGCCCAGTATACGCTTCTTCATTTCTCGAAACACTGGGCAAAATATGTTGTTGACATTTTTTGGGTGGTAAGCAATGGTCGAAGAGCAGCGTGAGTTTCACAAGTGTTAACCTTCTTCGAGGGCTTTAGGGTTGGTTAAATTTAAAATACGTATCGGTTCAAGGATTGGTTGTGAATGGGAATTTCATTTGGGATGAGAGAGGAATACTGTCTTGGCTAGCTGAAATTCCTCCTCATCCATGTCTGGCTTATCGGCATCTGGTCCATAATTGGCATCCGGTAATGAAAGGTTCATGCGCGGTCTCTTTTTGTGGAGGGCCATAGAGTATTGGAGCATTCTTTTCCGCGCTTGTACTATTAGTTTAGTTCTTTTTTTAATGTGCCGTTTTGTGATTGAGCCTGGACGTTTTGCAAACATTTGCTTGTAGATTAGATGATAAGATGATAGATTTGCCCAGTTTACCATCAACAAATGTGTTTTGCGCAATAATTGAAACATGGGTTTACTTCTTATATCAGTTGTTGCATCAATTCCCCCTCCTCAAAAAATGGAGCTTCTGAGCTTCTGAAAACTCATTTTCAATATGCATTTGCACTTATGAGCGACTGACTCCATAAGATCGTTTTTTCACTGAAAATCAGTTATATAACTGAGTGGGTAGACTCTAAATATAATGTATTTATTTATTATTTAATTGATTTAGAGAGGCCAGAAAAAGCATTGGAAGATGGCCTGATTTTAAAATGTCATTGTTTATACTCCGTCTTACTAGTGTTGCCTTTAAGGCTGCCGTTTCCCAAAATGATGTCAATGTGTAGCTCCCCACTGTTGGTCCACACCATGAAATCAGCATAAGCCCTATCTGAAATGAATAATTGTGCTTGCACTTGGTGGTAGTATGCATGGCTTTTTTCAATGTCTTGTTGAAAAATACTTCAATACCTAGACATAGTCAAGTAAAAGCCTAACGTTTTACTATGAAGGTCTCTCAGTCATCACTGTCTACTGAGCCCCAGACATCGCTCTTGTGAGCACCCCTGATGCTGTGACTCCTGATCTAGTAGCTTCGCTCCCCTGGTTGTCCAGCCTGCCGTCCATGTAAGAATCAGTCGGGTTGCCACCAAGGTGTTCATGCCAGTCTATGAGCGAGGGGCGCTTCAGCCACCCATGGTTGAACCGCTCAACTATTGAGTAGTCGTCCTTACTCGCCGGCATCTTCTGTGTTTTTAGTACCTCAGCTAGAACACACAGACATTTGGATTATCTGTTCCTAAATGTATACAGTAATGATGATTGGATCTTTTTGCTCCGTCATCACTGTCTACTGATCCCCAGACATCGCTCGTGTGAGCACCCCTGATGCTGTGACTCCTGATGTAGTAGCTTCGCTCCCGTGGTTGTCCAGCCAGCCATCATAGATTTGGATTTAGGCTCTAGATATATTATTTACCTATGAAGCAAACAACAGCAATAATAAGTCACCATGTAAGAGAATTAAGGACCCAAACTTTTATAGCTTGTGTTTATAGGTCTACCCTACAATCAATACCATATCAATATCAAAATATTGCACAATTGTACCTGAGTTCAAAAGCATCCCTACATTGAATGACATTAAATGACAAGTGAATCTGCTTATATAATAATGAAACTTTTAGTGCAGGTGAGGTAATGTAATGAAATATTTAGACTATACACTGCACTTGTAAATAAAGAAAACAACTTTCTAACAATATTTCGACGACTATTCAGTCATCTTCTGATCTAGTTCTCTTTTCCTTTATTTTTGTGGTACAGTGTCGACACCGCCGGTAATTCTTATTCTTTACTGCCATGTGGTTTCCAACTGAAGCAAGTCTAATATCTTCAGGCACCCATCTCTTGTTAGCTAAGAATTGCACTACTGGACCACGTTTTCGTTTGGATGAAAACCCACTAATCAGCTGAACGGCTAATCGAAGCCTGAAGCTCAACTGGTCTTGTTTACCTGCTCCTCTCTTATGTATTCTCATAAGAATAAATGCATTGACAATCGCTAAATCGATCAAGTAATAAAGGATGCGGTGCCACCACTTGACAGACCGCCGACCCAACGAGTACCGTTCCTTGAATTGGTCGAAACGATCGACTGCCCCCATGATTGCATTGTAAGTTTCAACAACTTTTGGGCAGCTTACTTCGGTTTTGCTCCCATCTTTATTTCGACAACTCAAAAAGGTGACATCTTTAGGATAGTGTGCTTTCGACAGCAAACATACAGGCTTGTTGTCTTGCCATGTCACGGCAGAAACACAGTTCACCGGGTATCCTACGCCAAATTCATGAGGTACAATAAGATTAATAAGATAAAAATCATACTGCGTAGTGCAATGAGTTGAGTCTAAGCATAGCACTTTCTTACAGCCTTTTTTATCATCACCATCATCAGCACGTCGTTCGGTTGAAATGAAGATTTAAGAGGGAATGGGACACATTTGCCGGTTAGCAAATAGCTATTCGCTCGGCCAAGATGCATCCGAGGTATATGAAACTTTGCAAAGTTCTCAATAAAACATACATAGACAGCCCTGTGGTCATAGATTTTCAAAATTTGGACATAATCACTCAGAAAAAAATCACGAATATGGTCAATTTTGGAGTTTTTAACAAAATCAAAATTTGTGAAAACTTATTGATTTTTTATAAATTATTTTAAAACAAAATTTGGAAATGTGTTAATGTCAAGCCCTATAATTCCACATTCGTGATGAATGTTCAAAATTTCAAACACCTGTGGTGTCAGTTGGCCGAGCGAACAGCAATTTGCCTAAATCGCATGTCCTATACTCTCTTAAAGAAATCGGAGAACATTACACAACAATCATTTACTTTATTGGATATTGCTTTACGTCTCATATTTATGCAACTTGGCTAATCGAGACGAAGGGAGGGACGTAAGGGATGATGCGGGGGGACAAGAGGTGGACAGGCATGTGCTGGTCAGAACCAGCCACAAGCATATGGGGAGGGCAGGGGTTCCCCCACGTCGTGGTCGTCTACGTCTGTGTCATCATCCGTCCGTGTTGTCTTTGTCGTCGCCGTCGGGGAGGGAGTCAAAGGGAAGGGGTCCCCAACGACGACCCAGAGCTCGCCATTAGTTTCAGGGAGTGAAACTCCCCTATTCACGGGCCAAACCGCGAGAAGGTGTCGAGTTGGAATTTAAAGGCCCTAACAACAATCATTTACGTTATCCGCTGTGTAATTATACCTCATTTCCAATGGAATTCGTCAAGATCTAGGTTTTGAATGGATGTAGCTCCAGAAACGTTTAGGTGACGAGCGAAGTGACCATCCAGCTCAGCAACAACTCATCAGTCTTGTCATTCAAATCAACATACAACTTGCAAGACACATGAACAGTTATTCACAAAAAATCAGCATGAAATGATTGTACAAAGATTCTGTAAGTATTGCTTTAAGATAAACAGGACCCAAATACAAAAGAAATTGGCGATACTCTACAGCCTTCCACATTGGCACTGCCACCAATGATCTTGGTTGCCGACCAAACTCAGAAGGCCAAAATGATCGAGCACATAAAAGATCTTCTAAGAGGTGAAGATCCTCCCATTTGTGATGATTGTGGCGAAGTTTTAACTATTAAACACGTTTTAGAAACCTGTACAAAATATAGTAGTGATAGAAAAGATTTTAAATTAAAACCTTCCCTCAAAGAAATTTTATCAGACAACTTCACGACAAGCGATAATGTTATAAATTTCTTACGTAAAGTAAACCTTTTAAATTCAATTTGAAATCCATATATATTTGGGCGAGCGTAGCGAGCGAAGCGAAAACTTCAATTTCACTGACCCCTCAAAAAATTTAGCACCAGTGTATTTTTGTTTGTTTGTTTTTTTTTGTCTGTTTGTTTGCACTATTCCGGGCAAACGGCATAAGCGATCTCGATGAAAATTTAAGGGGACCTTCGAAATCTCTGAACTTAGACGTGCCACGTTTTTGGGTACAATCGAAGAAATATTTCTCATGAATATCGCACTTTTACGATTTTTTTTGATTTTAAGTGCGATATTTTCGTGACATTTGGGCCGATTCTGACCAAACGGGTGGGGCTACAAAGTTCATATTTAACATGGACATTAAGGTTATGGTGATGTAGTACCTTGTGAAAAAAAAGTTGAAAAAGGTAACCAGAACCCATAAAATAAACGTACTTTTACAATTTTTGTCGGGATTGCAAATCATCTCGGTGAGGCACTCATGGTAGGTCTTGAGCGTCTGACCACCGTCATCTGCTGTGAGTTCTTCAAGCTTTGCACCCATGAGTATCAACTTCACATTCTGATGGATGGTACACATACACACACCGAATGGGTTCCACTAGCACCAGGGAGAACACAGTTTTTAGGTCGGTCCACGGCAAACTTTAAAAACCAACTTCATGCTGTGGGAACTTCTCTTCAAAGGCGAGTAAATTTCCTTTACGTTGCTTAGAATGAGCCTCTTCTGAATATGCACCCTTGTTCCTCCTTCCTTCACCGACACAAAATCTTTCATGTCAGGCATAGCACGGCTTATGATTATGTCATCACTATGATAATATTCTTTAATACATTCAACAGTAACAGCTGGTAAAACTTTGCCTGGTTTTGGGTTCGGGGTCAACATGATTCCCTTCTCTTTCACCGGCTGCTTAGCTTTTCTCACCGTGTAGTTAGTTGCAGAACATTCTAAAATGAACATGCACTATTGCCCAGAGCGCATCTCACCTCGTTTAATTGTCCAAGCGCTGTGGCACATGCCTGACAAAAACAGAAGTGCCCACATGCATGTTGTTGGGATGTACGTCATAATTTAGGCACACTGCACACCTTTGCCACGCAGGACCTTGGTCGCCCTCACCCACCTGCCCCATTTCGTCAGCATCATCCCCCCAGTTAATTTCTACCTCCTCTTCCATAGCCACTGCCATGTTATCCAGGTTCAAAATCTCTGCAGGAGCAATGTCATTCCTTTCACCAACCACTTACTCTGGATCGGCCACCACAAGATTCTGGAGCTCGAGATTGTGTTCTAGGCGACAAAAATGCCCATCGTACTGGTGGGCCATTCTGGCCAAAAGATCCATAATGTTCAGCCCAAGGATCAGCTCACCATTTGCTACTAAGATTGGTATTTCGATGATCAACTGCCGAATTCTTTGCCGTCGTCGTATTCGTTGGTCATCAGCAACCAGTCGGAAGTCACGTCCCTCGGTTCCATCGCGCTCGACCAGACGTTCTGTAAATATCCATCCGTCTCAGGTTTCTGTGAAATGACTCGAACAATTGTTTGTGCGACGGGGCAGATTATTTATTGACCCCTGCTGTACACCAACGACCCCTGCCCAGAATCTTCTCATGTACTGTATTAGCTGGAACAGCAGAGGTCTCACAGCCAAGGCCCTACTATGCCCATACAAAAACGTGTTCTTTTGTAAATAGTAGACTGTGCCGGTGGCCATTTTGATGACAACGTTGCGCGCGATTTACAAAATACAACTAGTATTTCTGTGTGTAGGGCGGTCTAGTTGGACGAATACATAACAACAAATACGTTAGTTGAGTCAGCGATACTGTTGCACATAATTAGTAAAAATTTATCAACTCTTGAGAGTCCTTGAATCAATATGTAAGCCAACTACATCATTACAGCTATCCATAGTTGCTTAAGTCCAGTAGGCCTATGTTCTTAATCAATTTTTCAGATAGCTTTGTTTGTGATGTTTTTAACGACTTGTCATGCTATTATTAGATCACTGTAAATAGACCTACCTAGCTCTAACATTTTATAACTAGCTCAATAAAAATTGGCTCACTCCAATTTATCATCGTTCTCAGATATAGTAATAAACAAGACTTCCTACTTAAATTTGTAGATTCATCTACCAATACCACAAGTTTGCAATTATTTGCTACAATATTTTTTACAATATTTGCTTTCATATAAATAAATAAATAGATTGTATTTAGAGTCTACCCACTCAGTTATGTAACTGATTTTCAGTGGGGGATAGTAAATCAAAGCGACCAAGCCAACCCAGTAGGACCCGATGTAATTAAGGAGTGAACGATAACCAACCAAAGATCGAATATGTAATAGGAAATATAGCAATCAGTGGTATGGACAGTGCGAACACACGCGAATCAACGCCAGAATCAACAAGGCCGCTTCAGAACAACTCTGAATTTATTATGTGCTTCGTTGCTAGGACGGCTCCAAAGTCACCGTTTACAAACTCCTAAGACATGAACTGATGGACTTAAAAATCCAAATCAGAAGTTATTAACTTCTGACGTTTGACGCGAATCGAACCCTGGACCTTCTGCATTGGAAGCAGATACGCTAACAACAAGACCAACGAGCCACACAAACAAACAAACAAATCATGAGACATGTGTTTTATTATCTCTGTTGCGGAGAATCTTGAATGCAATGTTAGCCCTCCATCACAACAATTAAGGTTCTGTAGCTTTATAAGATCTGGGTGATCACTGTAAGGTCTGTTGCTTTTATCAATATTATAAGCCGTTCTGAAAATCCGGCCTGTGAAGGTTTCCGACAATTTTGTCGCAGTATGTAACGATTGTAGAAGTAAATTATTTGTGTGTCAACAATCTCTTTTGCTTTCTTGTGAGCATAGGAATTTTGATGCCTATTAATTTTAACCCTGTATGCGGTTAAAACATTACATCTGTTAGTTGAATTAGCTTCAATTCAAACCAAAATCAAATAAATAATTGAAATTTAACTTTTAGCCCATGCAATTTTGCATACATAATCACCGTGCCATAACTAGTTATTAACTTATCAGTGGGCCCGTCAGGGCGCCGAAGCCAAGCCGTGGCGCGCTACACATTCGGGCACCTTATACAACAAGCAATAACATTAAACACATTTTAAAACTTGACACAGGTTACATTTTATTTATATTTGAACGATATTTCAAAGCTACTCCAGCTTTTTCTTCAGGTTCTTGTTAGCCTACAGTTCTTCTGTTTACAGCCATAGCAACTTCTTTATTTAAAATGGTATTCCAAAGCACTGGTAAATCGTAGCTTGGTTGACTGATTGAATTTACATTATTATTTATTACATCAGCTTCTTTGATTTTCCTCTTTAACATATCTTCTTCTTTTAAAATAATCTTGGTTTCATGCCATTTTATAGAATGATGTTCTCGACTTTCATAATGTTTAGCTAACAATGAAATGGCTGATAATTTCTTGTTAACATTATTTTTGTGTTCTTGCGTACGAATGTTTAATGGTCTCTTTGATTCACCAAAATAGGTCTTACCACAATCGCACGGAATGGCATAAACTGAATTTTTTGAATTTTGACACTCATTAAAAGGTTTATTTGTAGTTAATATGCTCGATAAAGTATTAGATGATTTAAAAGTTGTTCTAATGTTAAATTTATTTAGACGTCTTCGTAGATTTTCGGAATATCCTGGAATGTATAACATCTCACTCAAGCATACCTTTTAAGAGGCAAAGATCCACCCCCATTAGAGCAGTGTGGTGAGATGTTAACTGTTAAGCACATTTTAGTAGAATGTCCCCAACACATGGACGAGATGAATGATTTAAAACTAAAACCTAATTTAAAAGAAATTTTATCTGATGAATCTGAGAATATAACCAATGTTTTTAAATATCCGAAATCAACAAAGCTGTATAATACAATTTAAAAAAACAAAACACTCTAAAAGAGAACACGGGCACTAATAACCTTAGTGTTGTGTGCCCTTAAACCCTAATAACTAACTAACGAATTGACGATGCTCGTATTCCCGCCTGTTTCCAGCCAAGTTTTTTTAATTATTGAAAGGGCCAGTTTGTTTTATTGTAATTTAGAGTGGATCGTACTGTAATTTTCGGTTTGTAGTTTGCCATTGCAGGTTGAACTTGATTGACATACGGTCGCTGACCCCTGTCACCACTTCTTAGTTTGAAATCTTGTCAGGACTGTTAGTCAGGACGAGGTCAATTAAAGATCTAGTCGATTTTGTGATTCTGGTAGCATCTCGCACCATCTGGTAGGCGGTTACGTTGAGAAAGGAAGACAGAAAAAAGTTTGATACAGGGTTGCGAGGTTGTGCGTGATCAGCTTGGCACCAGTCTATTTCTAGATTGAAGTCACCGCATAACACAACAGCCTTGTAGTTCTGCTACACATCTTGCACTTGACTAATTGAGTTGATGAGATCGTTGTTGTCGCTGTCACTTGAGTTTGGCGCCCGATACGCTGATAAATTCGTATTAAGAGTCTACCCACTTGTTAAAATGACTGATTATCGGTGGGAGACTTTAAAATTTTAAGCAGTCCAAGCCAGCCCTGTAGGCGCTACACCATCGACGCGCAAACAATGACCAACTAGAGACCGGCACATTCAAGTAGGAAACACTGATCCACCCGCAAACGGCACCAGAATCAACAAGGCTAATTTGGAACAACCTTGGAATGTATTATGTGCCTCGTTACAGAGACAGCTTCAAAGTCACCGTTTACAAATTCCTAAGCCAAGATATGATTAATGTTAATCAATATCAGGAGTTAAAAGACTTCTGCCTGAAGCGGGATTTGAACCCTGGACCTTTTGCATTGGAATCAGGAACACTAATCACAAGACCAAGAAACCACTTACTTTCTCCTCTGTCCATTAGGAGCCCATGGAGTGTGCAGGTCTCCTCCACACCTGCCACTTTGATCCTGCCATCTAGCTTCCTCTTGTCGACGGGGCCAATCTTATTCACGTCTATTAGCTCGCCGTTTTCCCTGGACAGAAACATGTAATTTTTATTTCTCGATTTGGTTGATCGGGAAACTCCCGTGGGTGTAATTGTTTTTATTTACTACAAATCAGAAATTAAAAAAGTCCGCCCCAACCGGGAATCGAACCACGGATCTCCCACATTCCAGGTGGACGTCTTAACCACTAGACCATCAGGACGGGTACATTTTAATCTCTGAATTGTAGTTGCATTATACATCTGAATGGATGGAACAGTACTGCAACGAATATCTGCTGCCTTTGAACTGACCACCAAACATTAATTATAATGTCATTACCTTTGATGTAATTTAATTGCCCTTACCTTAAAGGGTACAACACAAGATACTTATGAGGATGACACAGATTCTTACTAACCAACTTGTTTATTACCGACAAAGTGTTTTGGACACTTTAATGAGCCGTACATTGGAGGCTTATTTCTCAATTTAATTTATCGGGAAACACTCGCGTAGGATCGATCATAAATGGAAATCTAAATCGAGGAAATTTAAAAATCCATTTCTGCCGGGTATTGAACCTGGGTCTCCCGATTGCCGGTCGCAGTTCCAGTCTATTCAGATCTATAATGCACCAACAATCCAGAAATTATCAAGTTACTTAACCATCTCGGTAGATTAGGGGTTAAAGCATCCAGCCTGCAATCAACAGACCCGGCTGAGATGGATTTTTCAATTTCTTGATTGATTTCCATGCATTTAGGGCTATTGTGTTGCACTCAGTAGGTATTTTTTCAAGTTCAAGAAAGATGGCTAGGTTTTAAAATCAGCTAGCTTCTCAGACATCTTTCTTGGGCTTTAAGTGCCAAAGAAGCTTGCAACAAAGAACAAATTGATTGCCAATTAGTCGTAACGCCTGATCTAAAGCATTATTTAAACTTAAACTTAAAGAAAAGTGTGCGAAGAATGGCATACCCATGCAAAAATAAGCTTCGCAAAAATAAAAGGCGATGTAACACCTTTGGATCTCTTCAAGGCGCTCTTCCTCGACGCGAAGAGGTTGTTCTGACCCGTCTACGCATTGGACACCCCACATCTCACTCAAGGATACCTTTTAAAAGGTGAAGACCCACCACCCTGGAGCAGTGTGGTGAAATTTTAACTGTTAAGCACATTTTAGTAGAATTCCTCAACACATGGACGAGAGGAATGATTTTAAACTAAAACCTAATTTAAAAGAAATTTTATCTGATGAATCTGAGAACATAACCAATGTTTTTAAATACCTGAAATCAACACAGCTGTACAATAAGATTTAAAAATAACATGCCATTATATAAGAGAATACGGCACTGATAACCTTAGTGTTGTGTGCCCTTAAACCCAAATAACTAATAACTAACTTTCTTGGGCTTTAGGATATCGGTCAATCCATCCTGTTGGGTGTTGATACAAGCTCTAGATTTCAGAATCGACAGTGCTCTCTATATTGCGCGCAAAGCATTATGGTAGAAGCGAGTTTGACACACATTAATGCCATATACACGAGTGTTTGACAAACTCCCAAAAACCGTGTAGTAGAACTCAAAACCTTAACACACTTCAGCGCACCCGGGCCCGGCTCACCTCGCAGCCCGGTTTCTGTCGTTCTTGTTCGCAGCCATACGAGTTATGTCTTCACTCTTTTTGTGTGTTCTTGTTCCTTTCTCCAAGTACAGTACATGGCGTTGGCTTCCGTTCTGCTGAATGTGGCTTCTGTTTCTGCTGAATGTGATCATTTTTTGTGTTTGTTACCTTTAAGAGGCTGTCTGTTTGTGGTTTAATGGTACCATCTTCTAAATTTTCTTTACATAGATTTCCCGAAGTGACACCACTGTTTTCCCTTCCCTTGCTCACCTGTGTTTACATCTGGATCATTGAGTACTTCTTTATTTTTTAGATTTTAAAAGAAATGTATTTCTCTTTAATAGAGGGCAGCCCCCAATTGGACGAGCTTTGGCTAACTTTTTTACAATTTAAAATGTGACAATGCCATTTAAATAAACAGCTTAATTGCCAAAATTGAGCAAATTTTACTTGCGTTTCCCTTTCCATATTGTTGGGAGGTAATTTGTAACGTTTATATTATTCGTTATAATTAATGTAAGGCCTATATTAATTTATCTTGTATACTTTGTAATGTCCCTTGGTTTTGTAATTAATATATTAAAAACTATAATACGAATCTTTGCTGTTAGAGCGCTCTAAAACTACTAATACTATACTAATACTAATAATACTTGGACCACATATTATTACAGTGATGCGCCTCAGAAAATCACCTTTGCTATGTCGGCGAGGTTGTTGAGTGGCCTGGAAAATGCATCGTAGTCCAGTTGGGTGTTTCTTCCTCGCGACATTCTTATTTGTCATGATAGCCTCGATGGCTGAAATCTTGCTTTAGATTGAATGTGTTTCTGCCAAAAATGTAAACAAAACTAGAAAATTAAATTAGAGGTCTATAACCTCGCCTTAAGGCCCTAAGCCTGTAACAAAACCATCTTTTTGTTTTGTCTCTGGAAGTTTTTTAGATTTTAATAATATTAAACAGTACCATGCCTCTAGGCCTACACCATTGACCACCATAGAAAAATGTGATATTTGCGACAATAGTGTCGTCACGATGAGCCCTCACTACAAAAACTTGTCATATTTCTAAAACCCAAATTAATAACACACCTAAAAGCGCATGCGCCACTGTCGTCAACGCGTTTGAAAAAACGTCAATGCACCTTGCGTGCAGCTTCGATATGACCTCGCCGCCCCCCCGAAACCTTTTGACTACTAAAAGGCACGCAGGGTCGCAGACAGCACAGCAGAGAGCCTCGCCTCGCAGTCGGTCTGTTGTTCTTATCCTAGGTGGACGTGTTTTGTCTGCGCTGTTCGCTCTGGCCTCTTTTGGGCTTCCACAGTACATGGAGTTAGCTTCTGTTCCCTGCCTGTATGTGTTGCTTGTTCAAGCCTTTATCGCTAAAATTAAATAATCTATTGCAAGTTTTTGGTTAATAAAAGGCAGTAATTAAACAAAGTGTGGCTGTAATTAACAATATACCATCCAGAACTTAACAATACTAAAAATAATATATTATGGAAAATTCCTAAGAAAAATAATGCACAAATTGAAAAAAAAAACATGTACTGGGTACGGTGAGTTTGTAGTTCATTTCACACATGTTTATTGAAACTAAAAATGCTCCCCTTGATTTTATTACAGTATGTGGGTTTATTTTTTCGCCCCAAAGTTTCCTTCGAATAAAAAATTTCATCA
This sequence comes from Sweltsa coloradensis, assembly GCA_024449915.1. Taxonomy (NCBI): domain Eukaryota; kingdom Metazoa; phylum Arthropoda; class Insecta; order Plecoptera; family Chloroperlidae; genus Sweltsa; species Sweltsa coloradensis. Next base: position 102,027 of record JAMZAV010002064.1, read on the forward strand.
GAAGGTTCTGGCCACTTCCAATAGTTTTTACCAACGGGTGTCATTACATTTACTTTGGTATTCATTTGGCAACCCTTAAATTTCCCATCTTCGACTCATGTGACAGTCCCTTTAAAAAGCTTGCCATCGTAACTGACCTCGTACCAGCCCACCCACTCTAACCTCTGGCGCAGTGGTATCACCTTTTCTGATGTGCTAGCTTTAATGGTAAACAAAACATGTTTAAGGAACCAAATTTCTAATTCGTATGAAGTGGCATTTCTTTATGCCCGGTATTGCCGGGTCTTGTTTAAGATTTCCTCCAGTATTCAGCTCCTGGTTCCTCTGAATGATCCCCTTATCAGAAACTTCCAATATTTTGACTGATTTCTGAGAGGCCGCTAGGACTATGCGGATACCTATCTAAACTTTTGTGTAGGCCTAAGCCAATGTTTGCTAATAGGGCATGTTGTTTCTTTTCTTATGCGATAAAAAATCAATACAGGGTATGTAAGCACATGTTTTTAAAATTTCTTTTGAAATATTTGCAAGTGACTTCAGCATTTTTTTATTGTGTGTTATTCTCAAAATAATTCTTAAATAACATGGTAAACACTAAAAATCAAAAATAATAAACATTACATTCATCTTAAAATATGTTCACTCTGCCCTAGTCTAAAAATGATTTATTATATTTATTAGTGATTCAAATTGTATTTGACTCATACTTCCCCCCATCCGACTCATACCTCCCATCTGTAGGGGGGTTTGAGACATTACCACATAGTATTCCATTGATTACACTGGGAAAAACGCTAAAGTCCCCCCGGGGTTGATGGATGACCCTTTTTTAAAGTTTTTAGTTTGCGTGGGATATCTTTATTTTTGCAAATGCTTTGTTTTGCTAAAAAACCTAAGCTTTGTAAGTGATTTGTTGTCAAATTCTTTTGTTACCTGTCAATTGGTATTATTTACCGTAAAAACTTATTTTTAAAAGCTTTATTTCTATGGTTTCTGGCTAACTTTTCAACTTTTTCTTTTAAAAGGTACTACATCCCCATAACCTTTAATGTCCATGTTATAATATTAACGTTGAAGGCCCACCCGTTTGGTCAGAATTGGCCCAATGGCCGAAAATATCGCACAAAAAGTCAAAAATTAATTAAAGCTTTATTTCTATAGATTCTGACTAACTTTTCCAACTTTTTCTTTCAGAAAGCAATACATCACCATTCCCTTAATGGTCCATGTGAAATATGACGTTGTAGCCTCACCCGTTTGGTCAGAATTGACCCAAATGGCACGAAAATATCGCACAAAAGTCAAAAAACTTATTTAAAAGCTTTATTTCTATAATTCGGGCCCTAATTTTTTCAACTTTTTCTTTCAGAAAGAAATACATCACCATTACCTTAATGTCCATGTGAAATATAACGTTGTAGCCCTACCCTTTTTGGTCAGAATGGGCCCAAATGCTCGAAAATATCGCACTAAACAATCGAAAAAACAGTAAAAGTGCGATATTCATGAAAAATATTTCTTCGATTGTACCCAAAAACGTGGCACGTCTAAGTTCAGAGATTCGAAGGTCCCCTTCAATTTTCATCAAGATCGCATATTTCCGTTTGCCCCGGGAAACGTGCGAACAACAGACAAAAAAAAAAAAAAAACAACCCAGCTAAAATTTTTTGGGGGGGTCAGTGAAATTGAAGTTTTCGCTTCGCTCATCCAAAGAGTGCAATTGAAGCCAACATCCCAACCACGAATTACAAAAAAAAAAAATACAAAAAAGACTATAAATTAAAAAAAATACATCAATTCTAAAGAAAAGTGTCTCAAACCTTCCCACCCCTCCCCTAAAAAGTACCTAAGTAAAATTATGAGATCTGAGCAAAAGGCTACTTAACACAGCGACATGCTTTTCCATGAACATCATGCTGGCATACAGCTCCACTTTTGAGTGTTAGTGGCAGCACTACCACTCCTCGGAGGGTCCGAAAAAGCTTGCGCTGCCGGACATATTTCCCCTTCAGACGGACCCATGAGGTTTTGCAGTTTCAACTTAAAACAATTGTAACATAATTGTGGTTGTATATTATACCTAACTTTGGTCCTAATAACTTTGGTCTCAATCTAGGTCAAGTAAGCAATTTTTTAGGATAAGCTAGGCCCCAGGCATGCTTTCCCACTCTCACATAAGTTAGCGCAACTGACTCGAGTAGGTATCATCTCATTGGTCTGTTGTAAGGACGTTTTCAAACTCCTGATTGGCTTGTCGTAAGAATTTGTTTGGTTTAGTCGTAAAAAGATTTAAAATTTTCATCTTTCTTTTTACATTGGGGACTAAGACTAACCATACGACGAGTTCCCTATTTCTCTACCATTGCTTGTGACTAGGACTACGACAACGACTACGACTTTATGTGAACTGGGCATTAGCAAAAAAGTTATCTCGAAACCAGTTTTCAAAAACTTATGCACCTTTTTTTTTGATTGACAGAAGACCTAGCATCAAAAAATTGGTCTTGGCCAGTCAAATTCCTTGCATGTTTTTTTTCTCTTAAGGCAGAGAATTATCGTTCTACCGTAGCACTTTTGCAGTAATGGTCAGTATTAGTAGACAAAGTTTGTTTTAATTGTGGCATCGCCTCGTACAACTTGCTCACTTTAAGGACTTTGGTATCTAGGATGATTTTCGTGTTTAAATCCGTCGATACATATGTTGACATTAGCTCGCTCCGAAGGCGGGGGAAATAAAAAAACTTGCCGTAACTTGTCTTCACGGTCTCAAATGCTTTCTCTGGAATTGCTTTCTTGTACTCTTTGTGCTTTGACGGATCAATGAGCTCTAAAAACTGATTTTTTTTAGATCGTCAAACCATTTTTCAAGTTGCTGAACGATTTCTTTTTTTTGTCTCATTATCTCGTAATATATGCGTCGATAACAATTTTAATGTCCCCGACATTAGTGTTTTTGTAGAGTTTGTTTGACACAGGCGTATAGATACACGTGTCAGCCTGCTCGCCGCTCTATCCCCCGCCCCTACTCCCGCTCCCGAACACTTGATGTTCCGTACTGACAAGTCTAATGGGCACATAATAGCTGAAACCGGTTCCGAATCCTACTACTCAATGTCATCATCTCTTAATTGTACCGTTTCGTCAACTGTTCTCAAAGAAAAGTTCTTAATCATTGCTGCCCAGACCAATTTGGGTGTCGACCTAGACGGTCATTAAAGGGCTCTTGGGGAACGACTCCATGTCGTTGTTCGTCCGCCTCTCCTGACCATTAACGCTTAATGTCACCGGCCTCACGCCCTTTAATCCACGTTGTTTCGGACGTACTGGATAAAGACGCTGAATCGTTCGTCCAGACCGTTTCTCCCCTTCACCCACCCGAATTTTGTTGGCTGCAAAAGTGGCAGTGCCATTGCCACCATACAGCACTTTTTGGGCCCGGTTGGTGTGTTCGACGTATTCCACCATACCAATGGTCTGGATTTTGGTCCACAGCGCCTAAAAACAAATCAATTTAAGCAAATTAGGATAAAACATTTATCACGCTTCATATATATAAACCAGTAAATTCTTTTTTGAACAATGCTAGTACTATCTAACCAAAAAAGTGGGAAAACCCCAAAATTCCAACAACGGTCGGGAAAGATTTTTTATTCCTGTATTATTTTATTATTTCTGGAAATTAAAGAAACCCATTTTGAAATGCATTTGCAGTACTATGGAAAACATAACCGTACGAAAACGAATGAAGATTGCAATGTTTATCTGAGGAGAATTTTGTGCAACCTTGAGCGATTAAGATTCGATACACCTAAGTCACCGCCTACATTCCAAAAATAAATCTATATTTTTTTAAAGAACAAAAGCATTCGTAAGCACCAATTTGGAAAAGCACAACACGCACATGTAAATAAACATCTTTTTCTAGCATGTCCAAAAAATCTGAGAATTTTAACCAAAGGGTGTCCCAAAGTACATTGTAACTACCGGAAGAATGTTTGGCGTAAAATTTTAGTCTTTTTCGACTAGTCCCTAAAGACAATATCATCAACTTTTTCCAGCAAATTTTCCAATTCATAATCTGCAAGTTGAAAAAGTTTTTCTTTTAGCAGAATGTCTTCATATTAAATAAATAAATAAATTTTATTTAGAGACCAACGGGTCCAGAATGCTTGGTAGAGCTGTCTCACGTGGTGCCAGGGTGTCCCGATGCGATGCGTTGTCCCAGCTCGATGCCTCGGGCGGGGCGAGGGAATGGTGCACCGGTCAGAAATGACCTGGGCTCAGATAGACGGGTCCATCAGCTGGGTCTTGAGGCGTAGCACACAGAGGGCGGCTGTCAGAACAGCCTCGATGCGTAAGAATAGAGTTTGGGATATTCTTCATGCGTGTGAAGAGTGTGAGGCTACGAAGAAAAAGATTTAGCTGATTTTACACCTGCTTCTCAAATACCGCGAAGTTTGGTGCATAGGGAGGATTGAAGTGCCATTGGATTTGTCGACTTGCTAGAGAGTCAGAGATCGAAGTTTTTAGATTTGGCGAGGAAATCTTGAACTTCACGAATGTGGCGAGCAGCACCCAGCAGTTGCGTCCACAATCAGAGTAGATGTGTGATGGCAGACCTCTACGCGAGATGAACCTATCCATGGCTGCTAAGAAGACTTTGGTGGAGAGCTCGGAAGCCATTTCTAGGTGTACAGCTTTGGTAGCCATGCATACAAACAAGCATAAGTTGCCCTTCGTACTTGGAGCATTTCTGCGGTTGCTGGTCTTCACTGAGAAGGGTCCAGCATAATCAGTGCCCGTGTGCATGAAAGCACGTGAGGCTGTACACTAACTGCTGGGAGGTCAGCCACTTTGGGTTGCAGAGGCTCTGCCCGGAACTTGTGGCAAGTGAGTCACCTATGGATGTGCTGTCTGAGCAGTCCGCGGAGAGATACAATCCAATAACGTTCTTGAATCAGCGGACTGCACGGTCCGAGGTCCGGAATGGAGTGAAATCTTGTGAAACGAGTCACAGATGAGAGCTGAGAGATGAGCTTGCTGTTGGGTACCATAAAGCGAACGTGAGACCCTACATTCTGAAACCTTTGCGTTGTTTCCGCTGCCAGAAGTTTGGACATTCTCAAAAATTCTGCAAATCCAAACAACTCTGTGCAGTATGCTCCCGAGAAGCCCATGAGTCTGAGCAGTGTCCGTTTGAGTCCTCGTACATTAACTGCAAAGGTCCACACCCTGCGTCATCGGTCAAATGTCCAAAATATGTAGAGGAGAGAGGCATCCAAGAACTCAGAGCACAAGAAAATGTGTCCATTCAGGAAGCAAGGAAAAGGTACCGAGAATCTACTGCCCTGGTATTTAGTAAATCTTTTGCTGAATCTCTCAAGAGCAAGCCATCAGATTCGACATTTGTTCAGAGTGCAATGGTGTCCAAAGAACAGGGAAGCACGGGGGAAACTAAAAAGGTAGCGATACAAGAAACATGTAAAGAATCGAACATCCAAACCAATCCAGTGTTGAACGAGCTCCTTGAAACCATAAAGAGCCTCAAAGAGACAATAGACCGCCAACAATAACTCTTGGACAGGCAAGAAAAACGTATTCACCAACAGAGCATAACGATAAAAGAACTTGTATCAAAACTAGACCGAACTCCTTCCGAACCTAAAAAGGGCAAGAAAGGCAAAGATAAAAGTAAAGGAATCTCAATAGATAAAGTGTTAGACATCGCTCAACAAGCCTCACAAAAACCAAAGAATTCACGCAACAAACTCAATAGTCTGGAGGCAGACAGCAAGGAAAAAAAAATCGCTAAACTTTTTGAGTAGAAGCAGCACACTGGTATCAAAATGTTCGTATGGACGTCAGTAATTATTTCTGCCTTGTGTGCATCTCGGCATTTGTTGCGGGTGGCGCTGAGCGGAGGTCAAAGGTCACGCGGGTCACACGCGCAGTATCACACTGTTTCGCCTATATCTCCTGAACTAATATAGATATTAGCCTCTAGTTTGCTTAATTCAGTTGTAGAAATACCATTCTATCATCTCTGCATTGTGTGCATCCAAGAATTTGGTGCCAGTGGCGGTGGATGGAGGTCAAAGTTCACGCGGGTCATTCGCGCAGCATCGCACTGTTTTGGCTATATCTTCTGAACTATTAAAGATAGTATCCTCTAGTTTGTTTGATGCAGTTATTGAATTACCATTTCATCATCCCTGTCTTGTGCACATCTCAGCATTTGGTGTAGTAGGCGGGGGATAGAGGTCAAAGGTCACGCGGGTCATGCGCGCAGCATTGCACTGTTTTGGCTATATCTCCTGAACTAATAAAGATATTACCCTCTAGTTTGCTTGATGCAGTTATTGAATTACCATTACATCATCCCTGTATTGTGTGCATCTCGGCATTTGGTGCAGGCGGCGGTGGATGGAGGTCAAAGGTCACGCGGGTCATGCGCGCAGTTTTGCACTGTTTTGGCTATATCTCCTGAACTAGCCGGTAGCGAGTGCCGAAGATTCCCGGTGAGGCCCGAACCACATTGCACGAATGGCGGGTGGAAGCGAGGAGATGAAAGTTAAAACGCGTGTTATTTTTCATTAAATAATTGCCAAGCCGCTAAGAGACATAATTCCAATCTGTTTGCAGCATGATCGTACACGAATATTTTACTGTACGCATACGCATTTTGGTTCTTCTGCCATTCATTGCGCGAAAGATATTATGAAGAACGTTTACTGCCGTGTGGTATTATATTGCCGCCTCGATCATCTTCTAGTGGCTAGGCCAGTATGTCGTCACACGCTAGTAGACGAAAAGGCGTGCGCACAAACGGCAGGTACCATGATGACTGACAGCTCTAATGTTGGCACATATTGTCGTTAAATAGTATCTAGAATACTATATTAAGATTTACCATCACCATGTCAGTCCTCCTTTAAGTGCAACCTATACCTTATATGCACAGGTGGTTAAGGAGGTATTTTAGAAATTGGATATTTGTGAAACCATTGTTCAGGGGTTGGCTTTAACGACTGAAGGAAACCCTTGAATAAACTTTCTGTCAGGATTGCTAGCACCGGCGGGAATAAATCCTGAGACCTCCCGAATCTAAGCCTGTCGCTTTACGCGTGAGCCATCTCTTCTAAGGGTTATATTCATAAGCATTTATATAAATTAACCATTTCAAGCTGTTCTCCATTATCTACTAGACAGCATTGTCACGATATGGGCATGTGGTGTGACATGTACATATCGTGAAGGTGTTACTAAGTGTTAGTGGTGTGAGAATAATAGATCAATCACGTGCAAGGTGCAACTGATTGTAAACAAACTCTGAAATGAAGTACTTACCATTTGGTTTTTTCTTTGCTTCATTTAGCATTTTTGTTATGCGTTTTTTTTCTTTTTATATGTCTTGACCTCTTTGCTTCATTAATTGTTGGATAGTGTTCGAGGTTTCTTTCTTCTCTCTCCACTGCAGAAAGTAAATCCTGAAGTTTCAGGACTTTCTCCTAAAAATGCAAGCAAATAAAGAATTTCTAATTGGAAACTTGTAGATTTGTGGAGTTCTTGGACCCAAATTTGGGTTTTGTGATTTTTATACTTTTGGCGATAACTTCTCGGGAATTGGTTGAAGCGAAAAATTTCAAATTGCATTAATTGTCTTCGTAAATTCAACTGCAATAAGATAACATTATTCAAATTAGTGTTTCTGTAGAAATGTACAGTCAGAACCAAATATTCAGATACATATGTTTATTTTACAAACTACGACCTGTACCGTCTTACGATTTTTTTGTGAATTAATCATTTAAAATCGCAATTTCTTAATTGAATTACGTATCTATTGAGTGGACTAGCGTATTTGTATCTCTTAAACTAGGGAAAATAACTCAGGTTCAGGAATGGCTTCGATTTTGATCTTGGCGATTTTATGCTGTCAATCGAATTTTCAATGTTGTTTTCGAAGGTTGATATAGTTCAAGAAGGCGGTGGGACTTAAGTAGATTAGAGTTATGTTTGAATCATGGTTAAATTAAAAAAAATATTTTAGCCAAGTTGCATAAATATGAGACGTAAAACAATAACCAATTGCCCATTTTCACAAGAATACTCAACTAAACACCTAATACGCCTTAAATATTCCACTCCTAAGCTTGTGAGATGTGAGTTTATAGGTACTTACCATGTGGCAGATATGGGTATAGCATTATAATAATGCACATAACTTCGTATTATTCGTTTTATCTCGATGAATTAATGCACAGTGGCTGAGGTTTAATAAGCTAAAAATTAATGTTAGTAAAACCAAATGTATGTTAATTACATCATCCAAGATCAGTAAGCAAAGAATCCTACGAGAAAATCCTATTCTTGCAATTATGGTTGATGACAAGAGCATTGAATTTGTGAATGAATTTAAATATTTTGGGATAATAGTACATGAACATCTTTGCTTGAAAAGTAATGTAGACTTTGTTATCAATAAAATGAGTAAAAAGATTGGCTTTCTGGCAAGGGCAAGCAAATTCTTAGTCTTATCATACAAGACTAATAGTTTATAATAGTCTTATATTGCCACATTTAGATTACTGCAGTACTCTGCTGTGGGGAGTTGATAATATGAGTTTAGGTAAATTACAAAAATTGCAAAGTAAAGGGTTGAAAATTGTTCTAAAGTGTGATCGGTTTACTCCAACTGAAATCATGTCAAAATATGAATTAGGAAGCCTTGACTTGCGTGCATTAAAAGTTGTCCAATTTTTGCTTTACGTTGCGATATCGAACGCAGCTTGCGGATGACTGGTCCAAAACAATCGCAACACATCGCTAGGCAATGCAATGTCATAGAAGGGACAAAACACGGGGGGTGTTCCTCAAATGTGTAAGTAAATGAAATTTACTAGTGAACCTTTGAGGCAAAGAGCGCACCCAAACTGTTTTTTCTTATGTATGCGACAGGTTGTGCCTATGGTGATGGCACCTTCTAACGAACCTGGCTTCACAGTTACCCACAGTACAGATAAACGGCTTTTCTCCTGTAAGGGACATGGCATGCTCATTGAGGCTACTCTTTTGTGTAAACTTTGAATCGCATGCCGGACTGGAAGGTGGCTTTCCTTCGGTATGGGTCCTCGTGTGTCTGACAATATTGAGTTGTGAACGTTGCAGGGCAAATCTTGCACTTGAGGCACTATCGCTGCAATGAGGAATTACGAGGTTGGCAATTTTATTCCCGTTGCATGTTAACCCATTGTCTCTGTTTGCTCGAAGATACAGATGTTCTTGGAGGCAACGGCTATCTCTCGGCATTTTACCGCAGACCCAGCACGGAAGCATCGTCGAGGAACTTTCCCCTTCCCTTTGACTACCTCCCCGACGGCGATGACAATGACAACACGGACGGACAAAGACACAGACGGAGACGACCACGACGTGGGGGGACCCCTGCCCTCCCATATGCTTGTGGCTGGTTCTGACCAGCACAGGCCTGTCCACCCCTTGTCCCCCCGCGTCATCGCCTAACGGCAGACGCCACTAACCATGTACTATCATGTATGTGTAGCTTGTTTATCTACTTATGTTAACTTTCATTGCATTAACTTCCGTCTTACGTTTTTGTAACGTTTCCTGTTCATCGTAAATAAACTTAATATGCTCTGTGCTCAGGGATGTGATTATCCCCAAAATCCTACCACACGATTATTCCAATATACTGTTTGACTGCAAGACAAAAAAACGCACTCATAGCCTGTACCCGTCTATATGGCACTTTTTTCACCAATATAGCTTGGTGTTGTACCGCAGATCACGCTCGGTTCTGCTGCTAATGTCACGCGTTGTACTTTTGCCCTTCCTAACGTTCTCTCTATTACTTTATGTGTTCCATAATCTCTCATCTCGAAAGAACTATGTGTGACTGTGATGTGAAGTATGCTGTTTAAACCGTAACTTTAAAATCAATTTTTCACTCAAAAAACACTTAAGTATCTTCACGATAAACCTCACTACACATTGAATTATCATTCTCTTCCAATAAATTTCACCTTTTAAGAGTTCATGTACTAATGACATCAACACGATTTTGAAGAGTTTCAATGCACTTGACGTACAGCATCGATATGACCTCGCCGCCCCGCACCTTTTAAGTACCACCTTCACTAACACAGCGCAACCTCGCGGGTCGCGGCGCCAGTCGCCCGCAGTCGGTCTGTGTTTCTTGTCGCAGGCGGACGTGTTTTGTGTCCGCTCTTCGGTCTGTACTTGTTGGGCCTCCACAGTACACATAGTTAAGCTTCTGTCGCTACTAAATGTGTTTTTTGAGCAAGTTTTTGATGTTATGTACTTGCAAAGATATCTTTAATGTCCTGTCCAGACTGGAAGGTTATGTTCGCTCTTCATTCGGCCCTGCTTGTTAGTTTGTTTTGTTTACTACAAGAGAAATTTCGTCAGTTTTAATTTCGCCGACAACGACGTCTACAAATACCTGTTTACTAACTCGTTTGCTACGTTTATTGGTAGCCCCAAGTACAGTTATCTCAACTACAGGTAGTGATGTCCCCCCCCCAATTACATAATTTATCATAGAATTCCTCTGAAATACATGACACTTTGCTGCCACTGTCAAACAACGCAGTTACCTCTTGTTTCTCAACCAACAGTTTAACACTGGGACAGTTCGGAATTTCCTTAGTTTCATAAGTAAGGTCCTCTTCTCATAAAAATTCACTAGTCTTCTGAAACATAGTATTTACCTCTTTCACGGGAATCTACAGACGACTGATGAGACCCGACAACTTCCCCAGTCCTAATAAGTTTAAACTTTGTGATGTTGAGGGAACCTGTTCTCCACTCTGAATTGTCATGTGGGCTTTCACCTGAGGGTCATTTCTCTCGGTGGTTCTATGATTTTTTTCTGTTGTTATTATTGTTGTACGTGGGATTTCCTTGTCTCCAGTTATTAGTTGACCATCGGTTTTCCTGGTAGTTTCCCCGGTATCCTCCTGAATTATTGCCCCCTGAACTATTTCCTTGATTTCCCTGATGGTTTCCCCTGTATTCTTCCTAATTGTTTCTTTGATTTAAGAATGATGCAACCAACGTTTGCCTTTTCCAGATTTCTTAAACATTGGATTATTTTCTCCATTGTGTCTCTATTTTGTGAACATTGCTCTCACATTTTTTTTCTCACATTGGCAACCAAAACTCTTCTTGGAACAGGAGTATTTGGAGAGCCCATTTGTCCACCGACAACAACGGATGGTTCTTCATTTTCTCTCCATCTTGTATGTCGATAAATACGGCTTTCCCAACCTCATCACTGTTAGAAGTGAGCACATTTGTTGCATTTTCCAATAATTGTCTGTTAACTGTGCTATCAGCCAACAATGCTTGAAGGGACTCTATAATCGGCACATAGTGATAGTTTCGTTCTTTATTGTTGTTGTTTTTCCCAAGGCGCATCTCGAGGGGGCGGACATATCGGAAATTCTTCTCGTAATATTTTTTCCGCCTGACTTAACTACTTAAAGGGTCGCGTTTTCACAACTCGGAAGTCCATGGACCAAATCTCAGGTTTTCGTGAAATATCTCTCGTAGCATGTTTTCTACTTGGCTTTCGTCCAGATGAGTCACCAATCTTTGTGCAAGATCATCTTTAAGCATTGCCAGTGTTGTTTTCATTATGGCTTTTGTTTTGTCATGTATTATTTTAATCAAATATAACATAGCAAGGTCGAAACGAAAGTTTCGAAAAGGTGTCCCCTTTCTATGTAAGAAAAGGCATAGAAGGAATTTTCTCTTCTGTGAAATGTGCTAGAAAACTGCGGAACGGCACAATTATGATTGAATCTGATTCAGATAAGCAGTCAAATGAATTACTTAAAGCACTCGATTGGGAGACTTGCCTATTATAGTGGAAGAACATCCCACTTTAAACAGATCCAAGGGAGTAATTAAGTCTTTCGACTTAATATGCTGCAAAACTGATGAGATTAAAGCTTAACTCTCTTCACAAGGCGTCACTGATGTATACCATGTCCAAAGTAAAGTCTTCATGTAATGTGTTGTTGGACTTGAAGCAGTCAGATATTATAGTTGTGCCAGGTAGGATCCATTCATGTATAATACGAATTAAAGTCTGCTTATCTCTCTTTTCGACTGGTACGACGAAAATCTTGGAAGAACCTCGTTCATAACCACCAAAAATCCATTGGCATTTTGACCTCGTACCTGTTCCTGATGTCCACAGTGGGTTCAAGAACCATATGTTGAAACTAGGTCAGGATTGTTGGAATGCTTTGCAGAATAATAAACTGCGCCGTGTGATGCCCTGTCTTTCACTGAAAGTACGACCCCCTTCTTCCATACTTTCTCGTCGTGAGGAGGTTGTATTGGCGCGAGTACGAATAGGGCACACCCACCTCACCCATGCCTATCTTTTTACCAGAGATAAGATTGCTCCGATTTGCGACACGTGTGATTTGTTGCTATCCATTCATCATTTGTTGACTGACTGCTCTAAGTATGATGGTTTGAGACTCCAATAAAATTTAAATCTATCATATGAAGAACTTTTGTCTTATGAAAACAGTGAAAAACTTATCAGATTTCTAAACCTTAGCAATCTGATCGACAAACTATGACAGTTCATATAAAAATAAAAAAATCCATGAAGCATGTTGACTTGCACTTGTTGGGCCTCCACAGTACACATAGTAAAGCTTCTGTTGCTACTGAATGTGTTGTTTGAGCAAGTTTTTGATGTTGTGTTCTCGCAAAGCTGTCTGTTCTGTCCAGACTGGAAGGTTATGTTTGCTCTTCATTCTGACCTGCTTGTCAGGGAAGCGCTCGTCATGTCAGTGGTGTGCTCAGTCCGTTTTGTCCGTACAGCCTGAGGGGTTGATGATGGGCAAGTGTAAGTTCTGTTGTTACTGCTGTTACTTGTATTAATAAATGTCTTTGTTTGACAAAAAACTACCAGCTACGGCTGAACCAATTACACAAGCCTTAAAAACAGAAGAACACATCCATTGATGATCGTTACGGGTGCTTTTGTCATTTGATTCAGGGTTTTTGCTTGTTCTGGTCCAAATGTATCCACGATTTACATAGTCCTGTGTATTTGAGCTACTTTGCTCCAAGGTTAAAGTTGTTTTTGCAGTGACCACAAATCACTTAACCTCTCTTTGCCATTGGGTGCATTGATTTGAAAGTACCCGAGAATTTAACATTATCATTTTTAAACATGTCACCGAGATGTATCATAGTTTGTGAGACAGATTCTTGAAAAACCATACTAGAATTAAAATATAAACGGGGGTGAACAAGTAAGTAGGCCCACGGTGGCAGCGCCAATGTAACTATTCTGCCCTTTTACACAAATACAACACGACAAAAAACTGCTTACGTTGTTCATTGTTTCGTTGACCTGCTTGACACCTTTTTTGAGAGAGTTTAGCCTATTGCGAAAAGTACCCTGGGTATCGATAACACTCATGAGCTGGGGCGATGGTTCGTGACCTGAGTCTATCCGAGCAAGTTCGCCATTGATTTCTTTTATTTGTTCACTGGTTTCAGAACCCTTAACATCAATTGCCTCTATTTTATCATCAAAACTTTTCCCGATTGCCTCAATCTGTGTTTCGGATTTTGTTTCTACATTTTTAATTTTCTTTTTAAAATCCGCTTGAACGTTTGCTATTTCCGCCTGAACTTGAGTTCTCTCATCAGTAAACTGTTTGTTGACTTTTGTTTGAAAGCTCTCAATTTTACGATTTACATTAGTTTTGGGTTCCGCGTTTTCTTCGTCAATTTTTCCACTCAGCTCGGTTTTTACTTTATTTATGTCGGTCAGTAATGTCTGATTTCATTTGTTTGTTTCCCTTATCAATCTTTGAATTTAGTTCCGCATTTCCCTTATCCATTTTTTAATTTAGTTCTTTCGATCCTAACCCTAGTCCTTGATTATCTACTTTCAGTACTGTAAAGCTTGTTTCTAATCTGTTCATGCAAGAGATTATTAGCTCTAGTTTTTTCAGACTCACTGTGTTGTCTTTGAACACCTGTGCTACCTGTAGCTGTAGAAGTATGCCTAGGTCCAGGCTTAGGTGTGATCTCGTTAGGCCTTGTGATTTCCATCACTGGTCTAGGAGATTCTAGGCCTAGGTGAGTGGATTCAGCAAGTGGGTTGTGAACCTCTGGAGTATCCATGATCTCTGGTGTCAGGTCACTAGTAACATTGAATTCTGCATTAGTATCACTCTCAGAACTATAACCTTCCTTGTCGTCCTTCACACTCATTTTTGATTTTAATTATTCAGTTTTCAAAATAAAAACGGGGGTGAACAAGTAAGTAGGCCCGTGGTGGCAGCGCCAATGTAACTATTCAGCCCTTTTACACAAATAAAACATCACAAAAACTACTTTAGTTTATCCAAAATCAAAAACAAGCAAGCAAATTCTCTCTCAACAAACAGCTCAGCTGTCAGAAAAATCAGGTAAACAGGTTTACCAACCTTATAAGCGCGCCGGTCTAGCTCAAGATAGTAGGCAGTGATATCAACTGTAGAAATTTAATTTAAGAAACTGAAATAAAATATTGAGTGGGACAGAAGTAGTCAGAAGGGCATATACGCCGTCGTTTTTCCAGGAATCCTTAATTACTGTCGCCAGACTAATGAGGTCCGACTGTCGAGACTCAAGAGCCTCGCAGCCAAACCTAACACCCCCAACACCCCCCCACCCCCCTCCCTCCCCGTACCCCGTAGTGTTTGTAATATTTGCAGGTGGGATTCGAACCCAAATGCCACATAAGGGGTGCATGTCCACCCCTTCCGCCCCGCCCCCCGTTCCCCCACCTCCCGCGCCCCCCATTCTCGTTTTCCATCCCCCACAGTATTCGCAATATTCGCAAGTGGGATTCGAACCCAAATGCTACGTTAAGGGTGCCTGTCCACCCCCTCGGTCCTCCGCCCCCCCCGCCCCCCGTTCCCCCGGGGCATACGAGACACTCGTAAGTGAAGTGCCGAGTAGATAAAATTTACGTTAATTGTAGATGTCATTGATGCCTGGGCTACAAACTCAATAATATCGAGTACAAAAGGCTCGTTTATTCATGGTCATCATTTATGGGATTCGAATTCAATAATTCGTGGTTTCGAGCCCCGCATATCGTCAGGAACGCATGCATCCGTTGGTTGTCACTTCACAGACTCGAATGGCTCGCTGGCGCTGGCTGGGTGCTCTCAATGTGTAAACAAGTCATTATCAAAGTGTCATTACGTGTGTTACGCAATACACTTCGCCCTATACGGCTAGAATATTTTTCTTTTCGAGTACAGAAATCACACACACACACCACTTCGTAAGCTAAATGCGTAAATAGTTCTAGGAATCGAGGTAATTAATTAAACATAATATTTATCCTAAATACATTTTGGTTAGTTAAGCAAGTGCACTCCTGCGTGGGATTCGATCCCAAAAGCCACATAAAGAGATACCTGTCCACCCCCGCCCCCCGGTCCCCGTCCCCCGTTCCCCCCCCCCCGGGGCCACCATTCTCGTTTCCCCCACAGTATCCGCAATATTCGCAAGTGGGATTCGAACATGCAAGAGATTCCTGTCCACCCCCGCCGCCCCTATTTATTATTTTATTCCATTTAGATTCTAATTTAATAACAATTGCGTGTTTCCATCTGGCTGGGAAAACTCCACTTTAAATAGATGCGTTGTAAATGTTTGACAGCGGTATTGAAAGAGGTCGTCTGCAGTGTTGTATTATGTTGAGTGGGATGTTGTCTGGTCCGGGGGATTAGCCAGCTTTCAGTTTTTTTAGGTAGTCTTCGACCTCGCCTCGGGTTGTTTTGAAATGACATAAGTTTGTAGTAGAGCGGTGCGAAAATGGTGGTAGTGGGTGAGATGTTGGCCTGGGGGGCTGACTGCAGGTTGCCGTGTCGCTTGCCTTGTTGCTATTGTATTCTTTGTTGATCGTTCTTGTCTTGTGTTGGACTTAGGACCAGAGCTGGGAAGGAGTTTCGTTTACAGATCAATTTTGATTATTAAATATTCTCGGTGTTTGAGAGACTACAGTTTTTTAAAGTCAGCGCGTTTTAATTGATTTTCGACTTTTGTATTTTCTTTTTGTTTGGATGATGTACACCCCTTTTCCTTCTTAGTCCATGAGCCAGCTAATCCAAACCCTCCCCCCCCCCCCGGGGCGGAAGGTTTTGAAAGTGGTTTCGAGAAGCTATTTATATTACATTTTGATTTTCACTTAGTAGCCATCATGACTTTCGTGGTGTACCCACCAGGGGTGACCAAACATTTTTGTCCCAAAACTAAAAATATTTATTTAGAGCCAACTATACGCAAATGGTCTAGTTTTTCTTCATAATTTCATTTCAATTAAATATTTCGAATTTTAGAAATTAACTTTAGGGAGATATCATTACTATATCCGGAGATAGCACCCTATGCTGTTTTGGACAACATGAAAATTTTTCGTTCCTTTATAGACATGTGACTATTCAAATGAAAGGTCTTGATGAGTAGATTAAAAATATGTAATTTTATGCATATGTTAATAATGCATTTTGGGTCAAATTTGTCAAAAAACACTCGAAAAACCTCGCTATGGGAAGCCGCATGCCGTAATCTGAAATTATGGTCACACCGTTTGATGTTTTGTTTATATTTAGTTTGAATAAATATAATTAGCATAGTTTTTTTAAGTATTTCGATCAAAAACTATGTATTTGTTTAATTTAAATTGTTTAAAAGTTCCGAAAAATGTTGTATTATTTATGCAACTACAGAATAAATTGCATGTATACGACTTTTTTTTTCTGTTGAAATATTCTATATATTAAGTGTTCTGTATAATAGGATAAATTATAATTAATTAACTGAATCATTTAGTCTTAAAGAGGGAATCGGTATTGAAGCAAAGATAAACATATTAAGCTGGCTACCATGCAATATAGGTACAATTTGCCTGTACAAATCCGTGCAATACAAATTATAATTTACAAAACTCTACAAAAGTTAATAGTTTCTATTACTTTTGAATATGTTATAAGTGAGATGCATATTTTTTATCATCAATAAATTTCAATTAATTGATGTATATAATAATACATATAACTCAAAGGACCAGTATATTATACTACTTGGCAATATTTTGTTGTGTAATTCGTAGCAACATTATAAATGCTCATAAGCAGGTTATTATATACAAAATCTTTTACTGACAACATTTTTAGTAACCGCGCTGTCCAAATAAATGATGTTATTATATTTTTATTTACCATATTTTCTTGCTTAGTGTTAATTGGCCATAAAAACATTAGTAGTCCGTTATCGAGTTATCATTTAACTCGGGTACTAGATTAACGCCCACTGCGACCCTGCATCAGAACTGATAATAATCACCTCAAAAAAGGAATAAGATGTGTTTTTTTTTTTTTTTTTTAACGTCTCATTTTCAGTTAAAACACTAATTTACAATAATATTGTGCGTGTGTGCTTACGCACATTATGCAGATATCTAAGGAGAAATAGTTAGGCGAGCGACAGTAGACACAGATTGCTTCTATTGATAGTTAGCTTCGTTCATCATTCAAATTATCAAATTGTGCACATATTTATATAATTTATCTATATATTTTTGTATAACATGTTTTTCATTTCGTTAAATATATTTTCCCGCTTTGGCTTCTATTATGGACACATAGTAGGGTTTCTCAACAAAACCCATTTAGGGTTATTCGGTTACAAGTTGACATTACAGAATACCATGCAATAAGCCATTATGCATGTACCATTACATTGTTATTAAAAGTGTGGCATTAATGCTACCTACCACTGGTATTTAGCATTACAAGACTTGTAAACGACAAGTTTAATAAAGATAGGGTTGCATCTTAGTTGATCACCTAGTATAATTTAAACTTTATACAATATTTTAATGTCTAGTAACATGATTTACGTAATTTCTCATGTTTTCTTTAATCTATACTCAATGCTAATATGCAGCATTTTTAACTATTTTAAAAATAAAAATAAATCCCATGTTTTATATACAAATACAATCAACTTGAAATCCCATCGTGGGTGTACCCACCAACATATTGAAAGTAAACAAGCCACATCTAAAGCATAGCAGCTATAGTGATTATTATTATACATTTGTTCTTGTTACACCAACCAAAGTGGATCAATTCGGTCATAAATGGCATTCAATTTAATGCTGCTAGATTTAAAATAAAGATTTGTTTGTCATCGTTTGTACAACCCTACAAAGTAAAATAATTAATTTAATTAGACCACAAGTCGATAGGGTACAACGCAAAATGTCAATGTTTGGTTCATTTACAAGCAAAATTAGTAATTTATTATTGTTTACGGCTTACGCGGTGAAATTAATTTACTTCTGGTGGGTATACCCACCAAAGTTAGAGCAGCTTACAAGCTTAAATATAAACTCAATGTATAAAAGTATCTAAAATTACCTTTAGACCTCCGCCCTGCGTACGGGGAGGCTTACGAAGACCGCTTACGATCGAAATTTAATATTTTTCACTTTTACAGTGGGTACTTTGGTCGCCCCTGGTGGTTACACCCACTAAAACCATGACGGATAACAAGTGGAAATCAAAAGTCAATACATCAAAGTACCTAAAACCACCCTCAGACCTTCTGGTCCAGTTGTAGGGAAGGTTTAGGAAATTTCATTTATGATATAAATCGACAGATATGTATTTTTACGGTGGGTACTTCAGTCATCCCTGGTGGCTACAACCATCTAAACCCACTTTGATCTTACAAGCATAAACAAACACTAATACATTAAAGTACCTAAAACCACCCTCATACCTTCCGCCCTGCGTAGGGGGAGGTTTACAAAGACCCCTTTGCAACCGAAATGTATTATTTCATTTTTAAAGTAAGTATTCTGGTCACCCCTGGTGGGTACACCCACCAAAACCGTGACGAATAACAAGCAGAAATAAAAGTCGATATATAGAAGTACCTTAAACCACCCTTAGACCTTCGGCCTAGGTGTGTGGCAGGTTGAGGAAAGTCCATTTACGATAGAAATTGAAATTCTTTATTTTATCGGTAGGTACTTTGGTCATCCTTAGTAGGAACACCCACCCAAACCATGATATCTTGCAAACTAAACTCAAATTAAATATATTTAAGGGCGTCAAACCACCCTTAGACCTTCCGCTCTGCGTAGGGGGGAGGATTGTGTAGGCCCCATTACCACCGAATTTTTTATTTTTTTTATTTTTACAGTGGGTACTTTGGTCACCCCTGGTGGGTACACCCACCAAAACCGTGATGGCTAACAAGCGGAAATCGAAATTTAATATATAAAAGTACCTAAAACCCCCCTTAGACCTCCGCCCTGCGTAGGGGGTGGTTTGTGAAGGCCCCATTACCACCGATTTTTTTATTTTTTTTATTTTTACAGTGGGAACTTTGGTCACCTTTGGTGGGTACACCCACCAAAACCGTGATAGATTACAAGCGGAAATCGAAAGTCAATATAAGAAAGTACCTAAAACCACCCTTAGACCTTCCGCCCTGCATAGGGGGAGGTTTGTGAGTGCCCCATTACCACCGAAAATGATTATTTTTTATTTTTACAGTGGGTACTTTGGTCACCCCTGGTGGGTACACCACCAAAACCGTGATGGCTAACAAGCGGAAATCGAAAGTCAATATATAAAAGTACCTTAAACCACCCTCAGCCCTTACCTACAGTTGGCTCAAAGTCTATCTTCGCATGACTCATGACACTGTCCAGTAATGCTATGTTACGATAACATCCGTTGCCCGAGGTAAAACCTCTTTGGCTCGAGTGGAAAGTTATCAGGACCCGCAATTTCTGGTCAAGGATACCAGAATATATACGGCCTAGCAGCGAACCTATAGTAATAGGCCGCCAGTTCTTAGCCTAGTTCAGGTCTTTGTCCGGTTTTGGGATCAGGGTTGTACGATTCATCTACCAGCACTTTGGATAGAACCCTAGGATGTCCATAAAGGTGAATATCTTGAAAAGATGTCGGCGGCACCGGGGATTCCCAGGTGGTGCCGCTTGAGCAGGTCCGGACCAGGTGCGCTTTTCCGCTTGGTGTCGCGGAGCTATCGAGCACTTCTCTTCGAGTCAGCGAGTGTCTGAACATTCCAAGACTTAAGAACACCATTGATAAGCGCAAGACCAGTCAGTGAAGACTAGAGTAAAAAACGGCCACCCCCCATGATCCTTACTACCAGTAGAAAACATTATGAAGTGGCGTAGCCATGCAGCTATTGTTTCTGCATCATGTTTTGCGCTTATCATTTCTAGTACTGGCAGTACACCCACTGAGCACGAGATAACACCCGCGTAATAGAACTCCGTTGATCGCCCAACGGGTTCCGAATCACGGCGCTTGTGGCGTCAAGGTGCAAAGTGAGACCACCGCGCTCTTTACGAGTTGAATTTGCTACATATAACGATCACTGCTGAAACAATGAGCCGAGAATGGGGAACTTACCGACTGAATGTATTGGTTTGGTGTTCTTTGGCCTTCTTCAAACATTTGGAATCATGAAATCATTTTTATCGCGGTCATGCAGGGCAAGAGCCTCGGAATGCAATTTACGAATCACAGAATCCGAGTGGATTGCCTTAAAATTCTTTAATGACAAGGCTTTCAGCGTCACTGTTCCGTATCATCTCAGATTTATAGTGAAAGGTTTCTGGTTTTCTTGTTTAACGCGTTCTCTGTCTCGTTCAGCTCCTCTCAACTGCCTTGTTTGATTCTCCCCGTCATGGCAGAACACCCCACTGCTAGTGACTTAAACAAATATTTCGTTGTTGATGGCTGAATCTGTGTCGAGATAGAATTTGTATCTCTTACAGTTGCTATATATAGCATCATTGTGCATATATAATCGGGGTACCGTTTTGGTTGCGTCTACTACTACGAATAATAATGTTGCAAAATATTTTATTTGTTCAAAACTATAAAACGATTAACGATTGCTTCTAAATAGAACGAAATGAAGCATTGTCCATCGATTATTCTATCCAACTTAATCAAAAAAACGAAAATCGTAGTTGTCTTTTCGCATGCTCGAACCGTGGTCTTCTTTGTGTCGTTATTCCAAGCTATTCTCTAAGTTATCGCCGCGTGGCTCGGAAGTTTGGCAACAAGGCTCATCAAACATATTCTCGAAACAAAAGCTTGGAGAGCGGTGGGGTGTTGATGAGCCAACTGAAAGCTCACGATCGCTGCGTGTTTCGGAAGTTTGGCAACAAGGCTCATCGTAAATAGGTCCAATATGTTGAAAAGACAACTGAGAATAATAGCTGGTTGACCGGGATAGTGATGTGTCTACTGAAAGCTCATCTTCAATGGTAGCATTACTTATCAAGGAAATTGAATTATCCAAGCTTTTTGTACTTGTAATAGATATTTCTCTTGAGTCACTGGAAACCGAAATTACGTCATCGTTTTTGTTTAAACGGGGCCCGATTCTATCATCTGGGTTCGAACACTGCTTTAACCAACTATGGACGAGTGGGTCAAGACTGATTGGCGAGTCTTGTCTCTTTAAATCAAATGCTGACCGATTTTCGCAAATATTATTGTTTGCACAGTGCGGTGGAAATCGATATAACCTCATCATGTCCCTTCGAGTAAGAATCGACGTTAACAGCATTACTGTTTGAGCCGGAGTTACAGTTGTTACCAGTTTGGTTTACTTTAGCGCTAGACTCTTCGTTCATGGTAGTCGACGAAAACGAAATTGAACTAATAATTTCAATGTAAGAACTGTCTCCAGTTGTCATTTGGACTTCTTTCTTTATTCATATGGCTATTTTCTTGATTTACGGATGTTGTTTCGCGACCAATTATTGAATTTACAACGGATACAACATCCGGACAACGTCGAACCTACTTGCAATAAAACATATAGCAATTTGCCGGCAAACTTGCGAGAATATTACATCATTGCTCTTTAGTTTCCTATTCTGTTCACTTGATATTGCAGATTGCTGTTCCACACTTATGCTAAGTTTGCGTGCAACTAAATTTCGAATTCCCCCGTATTTCTTTGACACCTTTGATACAGTTTTAAACGATTTGTATGGCTGTCTTTTAGTTCTAATGCAACACATGCTTTCAAAAATAATATCCTCCGTGTACCACCTCATTAATGTTCACGACATTATTGGCCAAGACATTAACAAACTCTACCATTTCCTCCGCCATGATTTGCAAATTTAGTTTTTATCTACTTATTCAATAACATGCTTCCCCAGATGTACAATCCCGTTCATCATTAACTGTCACAAATATTCCGAAGTGATTTTGTGTAATTTTGTGACTCCCACCGGTTTCACCCATTGCAAGATACCCTTAGCTACGTGATATTGATAAGGACGTTCAAATCAACATTATCGGTGAAGCTTGGTGAAAGATTGGTTATAAATCAGCGAAAGTATGAGCACGCACACACCGCTCAGCCCACGTTTGCGACCATAGATTGGGAAAAGTAATTAGTTTAACGCTTCACAACGAGAAAATATTAATTTGCGTTCGAGCCAAAACAGTAGAGTTATAATATCATGCAATACGGGTTCTGGATCCTTGTGTTGAGGACGAGAGATTTCCTCGGACTCCCAGAAGAGGCGCAGAGTTCGGTCTAAGCCCAAAGAACTCGCGAGCAAAGACAGCGGTGCGTGAGAGGCAGTGTCCGATGCTTGAATCAGACCTAATACCTCCCAGCCAAACGCAGTATTCAGAGCTGAAGGATTGCGTTTGATTATTACATCCCCATTTCCGGGAACAACGTCGAGGTAGAGATCAGCTCCTATTAAGAAATCAATCTCATCTGAGAGGTGAAACTTGTCATCGGCTAGAGAGAGACCTCGATATCTCTCGAAGACTTCTAGAGGAAGCGAGTTCGCTGGCATGTGGCCAGTGATGGTTGACAAAACCAGAGCTTCAACGCCGAAGATACGTTGAGGTTTGAAACGAGAGGCTAAGTCACAATGGACAACACCATGCACCAGTGCGGACGCGTGTCCAATGCCGGACAATTCCACGATGCTGGATTGCATTTTCAAGCCTAGGCGACTTGCGAGAGAAAGTGTTATTGCTGACACTTGCGAGCCTGAGTCGAGGACTGCACGAAACGGTTGAAAAGCACCTGAATGATCTCGAATAAGTCCTCGTATAGTCCCGAGAATGGTAGTGCGCTTGAGTGGCCGACTGACTTGGAGTTCACAAGCCAGTGCGAGCCCCACTGTAGGTTTGTTGTCCTGCAGTGGGAGAGGGTCAGCTGAGCCGCTGACTGAGGAGGAGGGCGTGCCTGCTGAGTGTAGCAGCGAGTGATGCTGCCTTACTATGACATGTACGGCAACTGCTTTTTGAAAGGTCAGTTCTTCTTCGCAATGATTACCAAGGCAACTGAAGCATCGCTTTAGATTGCGCAGAGTATTATATTTCTCGTCGACGGACAGCTTGAGGAATCTGGGACAGCTGTAGAGAGTGTGATCGCCGTCACAAGCTGGACACGAGCGCGAAGCTGAGCGACTTAAGACGGGCGATCTCGGCTGTGTGCGCCAGGACTGCGTGGCAGGAGACGGTTTTGCGACGAGCAACGAATTAATCTTCCGAGCTGGAGTGAATGGGTTCGAGGCGTTGGTAGGCTTGAGCTTGGTAGAACTTGCAGTAGATGGATGATCTAAGCCACAAAGTTCCAAAGTGCGACTTTGCTCCTCGATAAAACCGATTAGTTGGTCATAAGTGGGCGTTTCATGTGAAGAACATTTTGACTCGAATTGCCTACGTGTATGCGGATCAAGATGTGAAAGAGTGAGTGATAAGAGCAAGAAGTCAGCGAGGTCGCTAATTTCCAACCCCTTGAGAGCATCCACAGAGCTTCTATGGACATTGAGAAACTGCTGGAGCGAGGCGTGGTTGCCCGATTTCAAAGGTACGAACTCCAGCACTTGTTGTACATACATGGCAGCCAACAAACGTTTGCTCTGATAGCGATTTACCAAAGCCGCGTACGCCAAAGGGTAGGTCTCTGCCGATATATGATAATTTGATATAACGCTCAAAGCAGTACTCTGAAGGGATGACCTCAAATAGTGGAACTTCTGAACGTTATTTAATGCAACATTCTGATCAACTAAAGAGTGGAACAGTGCGTAGAATTCAGGCCAGAGAGTGAGATCGCCATTAAACGTTGGTAATTTAATAGAAGGGAGCGAAGCGATCGAGTTCACCATTGCTGAGGGCGGCGCGGCCGCAGCTGCACCAGCATCAGGCGGTTTCGATACAGTAAGAAAACGCTTTTGAGCTGCAAATATCAAGTCATCAAAGCTAATTCGAGAAGATGACACATCGAGCGGCTTAACCGTCGAATCAAGTTTCGAATCAAACTCAATGATGTCCTCTTGGACTTTATCGAACTTAACCTGCAGCAAGGCCAGTTCATCGTAACGAGGCTTGTAAACATGAACATCATCATATTTAAGATTTTTAAAAGAATCATGTATCCTTTGTGCAGCGGCGAAAATTTCCTCCCTAGTTTTGGTTAAGGCCATAGCAATTTGATGCTGTCGTTCTGTCATTGTTTAAAAGTAAAACAAACTGCAGTGCAACAGAAAGCAAATTGCACACCGGGGGGGGGGGGGGGGGGGGGGAGGACGAGCTCGAGAAAGCAAATTGCAGATGAGCAATTTATAAATGACAGAAAACCACAACTGTTAAGAATGCCGAGCGCTAAGAATGCTACGAAATCACTGAGGGGGGGCGAGCTCAGGAAAGCGTGCGAGAGCACTGTGAATTTCCAGAGCAAAGAAAACACAGCTACAATTATTCAACTATTGAACAATTGTGAATCCAACAAAGAGCGCGATATTAAATATTCTGAATAGAAATATTTAATGTGAAGAACAACAGAGCGCTGAATAACGTCCAGCTGAGAGACAGTGTGAATGACTTTCAGTCACACACGTACGACCGTTCACTCACGGAAGCGCGGAAAGTGCTGACGCCAGAGGAACGCAAGCACCGAGAGGAAACGACGACAAGCCCGTGTTACACGAGGCGGAACTGAACAATTACGAGATGCAACAATGCCACGAGAACCAAATCAACACTGGTTGAAGATTCGGCCGAGGAGGACCAAAATATGTTGGCGCAAGGGCGAGGATGTACACGCGACCTACAGTTCTGACTTAGAACGTTCTAGAACTGCCCTAGGTAATGAGGGAAAGGAGTGGACTGTATATATGGAAATATGTTATATAGGTTAGATATAACACGAGGGATAGTGCCGTAAGCAGAGCTATTATCACATACCTGGTTGGACGTGTTGTTGGTGGACGTACTGACGACGTGTAGACGGGAACACAAGGCAGACGACGTGGTGCGGCGGAGGGCGTGTAGAGCGGCACTAAATGTTATAACTTAGACTAAAAACGTACGAGAGTAATGTTATTATAATAGAATATAAATAAACACACGTGAGTTTGCCCAGAGAGAGGCGAGAAGTTATGAGAGAGTACACACGTAGTTTAACGTGGCGAGGAGGTTACACGCACACACACTTGATGCGCGTGGAGAGTTTATTGCACTTAGACACTGCACACAGTTCTGCACGTGGCGTCGATCGCACAGTATTTTACCGGCTCAAAGTATAAGTCAGCGTTTTGTAATAATAGATGCTTATGTGACACCTGTTGAGTGATAGGTGAACTATGAGGAAGGAAAGAGAGGGACAATTGAATCGGCGTTAACATTAACCATGGTATGCCTTGACTCAAGAATATCTCTTCTATTTCTCCTAAGCATACTTCCTTCTGATGTGTTAACTATATATGATCTAGGTGCGCTATGCTTATCTACTACAATGGCAGGTTGCCATTCCTTATTCTTTCTAATGCAAACATTTTGTCCTGGTGACAATGGCTTTAGCTCTCTTGCCCCTCGGTCATGAACAGTTTTCATGATAGCTTGCTTTTTCTCTATCTCCTCTCTTACATTAACGGGAAGAGAAGACTCTAATAGTGGAAATGTTACCGGCAGCTTAGTCTTTAGACGTCTATTTAGCAATAGCTGAGCAGGTGACATAGAAAGTCCTGCTACTGGAGTGTTTCTATAGTTTAATAGTGCTACATGGATATCTTTTCCGTCTTCTGCCATTTTTTTAATCATGCTCTTAGCCGTCTGAACTGAGCGTTCAGCTAATCCGTTCGACTTCGGATAGTGAGGGCTAGACGTGATTAAGTTTATGCCCCACTCACTTGCAAATGTTTTGAACTCATTACTCGCGAATGGCATGTTGTCTGACATGATTTTATCTGGTATGCCAAATCGTGCAAATATAGATTTAAGCTTCTGAATAGTTTCGCGTGCTGTCTTTGACTCTACCTGTAATATTTCCATCCACTTACTATAGTAATCAGTAACAACTATGTATTGTTTATGATTTAGATCAAAATTGTCACAACACACTGTTTCCCAACATCGTTCTGGAACAGGATGAGGTATAAGAGGCTCTTTTTGATTGTAAGCCCGATGTTGTTCACATACCCTACAGTTTAGAACTGTTTATTCTATGTCAGCATTGATTCCCGGCCAATACAATGTTGGTCGAATCATTGCTTTTGACTTTGCAATGCCTTGATGGCTTTCATGGATTACATTTAGAATTATCTGTCGTTGAGACAGAGGCACTATGAGTTTATTTTCAACAAAAACTAGACCATCATCTACGGTAACGTCATGTTTTCTGTGCCAGTAAATTCTGACATTTTCTGGACACTTATGCTTTGTAACTGGCCAACCTTCTGCGTTTAATCTAATTAGATTTTGCAAGGCTAGGTCATCTTTAGTGGCTTCTTGTAGTGCTACTCTACGATCATTGGATACAGGCAAATACTTGCTGATAACATGGACTACTACATCCATTTCTGGGTCTGAAGTTACTGGTTCTATTAAATACGCTCTCGACAACGTGTCCTTGAGGAACATTAATTTTCCTGGAACATAAGTAACAACTAGTTGATAGCGCAGTAGCTTTAGGAGCATACGCTGCAGGCGCGATGTTGTCAAATTGATATCTTTTTTTAGGATTGACTCTAATGGTTTGTGGTCTGACTGGACTTCAATGACCTGACCATATATGTATTCATGAAATTTCTCACACGAGAACACTATTGCCAGTAATTCTTTTTCAATTTGAGCATATCTAACTTCTGCGTCTGTCAAAGCTCGAGAAGCATAAGCGATTGGATGATTGTTTTGCATCAAACAACAACCCAATCCGTCTTTAGAGGCATCGGTTTGAATGCATAAAGGTTGTGACGCATCATAAAAGCTTAGTACGGGTGCGTTACATAGTTTAAGTTTGAGCTCAGACAGTGCTTTGTCATGATTTTTACTAACTTCAGATGCGCGACACAGTTCGATACATCTAGCAAGTGATAACTTTGATTCACTTAGTAATCTCTCTTGTAGTTGTTTGTTGCTAATTCCAAAGATTATTCTAGCCCTTAGAATGTTGTCATAGACATCTCCTAGTTCACAGGTTGCTGCACAGTTTTTTAACTCAGTCACGAACTCATCGAAGCTCATTCCCGGCTTTTGTGTGACGAGAAAAAAATTATGTAACTCAATTGCTAAGTTCTTTTTTGGTAGACAATATTCGTCAAACTTTTTTAACAGTGTATCTAATGTCACTGTGGCGTCTGTTAATCCAAACGTATTGTAAACACGAACTGCTTCGAAACCAACGAGATTCAGAAACATGCTGACTTGAACCTTGTCTGGTTTATCTTTATGACCGGCTGCTGTCATAAAAATGTCAAACATCTGCTTCCACTCAGTCCAAGATTTAGACAAAGCAGATGCGTCCATCTGGAGTATTGGTGGCTTTCTGAATTCCCCCATCTTAAATTATGGTTGATGTATTAACTTACTGTTCAGTTCTATGTCTTCTTGACTTCTTGTATTTGCTTCACTTGCGAGCATACAAGTTCGTACGCGTCTTGCGAGGCCATGTTTAGGTCGCTCACTCGCGCGAGAATTGGCATGTTTTAGGCCTAGAAATGCGTGTTCACTTTACACAGGTTTACTAGCTTTTAAGATTAGTTCCACTTTTGACACCATGTCGTATATTGCGCGTGGGTTTATTATATTACATAATAAAGTAGTCTACACGTGAATATGATTCTTACGACAGTATTATTTATTAATTACTTAGTACAGTAAGTATGAGTGTGATTCTACCAGTCAGCCATTGCGTCTCGTCTCTTGATGCCTGGTGGTTCTAGAGACGGCCGCCAGGGAGCAGCTCTTGATGGCTCGTAATTTAAACACAATTCAAATACACAACAGTGTGCGTCATACATTGACCAGTCTTCAATTTCTTTTATCTCTGTATTTTTTACCCGACGCACTCGACGAGGGAACGGTTTACAACCAAAGATCGATATTTTTAATAGGAAATATATCAATCAGTGGTTTGGACAATGAGAACACCCGCGGATCAACGCCAGAATCAACAAGGCCGATTCAGAACAACTCTGAATTTATTATGTGTCTCGTTGTAGGACGGCTCCAAAGTCACCGTTTACAAACTCCTAAGAAAAGAACTGATTGATGGACTTAAGTCCAAATCAAACCTTGCCTTTCGCTTTCACAAACGGGTATTTAATTGGATAACCGGAGGCTGAAGTAATGTTTTCCTTATTTCTTGTTTTTTTTCGTTGTGTTGTTAACCTGTCTATTCAGACAAGTTAAGGTAAAGATACCAAATGTAGCACGAATGAAGGTGTTTACCCTTGCAATAAGTTTAAATGACCAGATGTACAATTGACATTGCGGAAGGGGACCATTATTCTCTTTTTCTGGAATCTCGGATAGTACTAAAATCGCGTGTCATGTATCATATTCCACTTTAAAATATATATATACACTCCGGAGTCGAGATAATATGTTATGAATGAGTGAGGTTTTATTTTACATCATTGGCACCGAGTAATTGCCTCTAGTTGAATGCCATCATCCACATTTACACTTTGGAGCCGTCCTAGCAACGAAGCACATAATAAATTTCAGAGTTGTTCTGAATCGGCCTTGTTGATTCTGGCGTTGATTCGCGGGTGTTCGCACTGTCCATACCACTGATTGCTATATTTCCTATTAAAAAAATATCGATCTTTGGTTGGTTATCGCTCACTCATCGATTGCGTCGGGGCCTGCAGGGTTGGCTTGGTCGCTTTGATTTAAAGTCCCCCACTGAAAATCAGTTATATAACTGAGTGGGTAGACTCTAAATAAAATTTATTTTATTTATTTATTTTATTTAAACCACGTCGTTCCTAAAATGCTATTGATATGTCATATAACTTAACAAGTCAGGAGGAGGGAATCTCCCCCTTCCCCTTCCTACGCGCCTGTATATAACACGCATCCAGAGCACTTACATAACACTGGTCGCGGTTGGCTATATAAAGCCACGACGTCTGACGTCCGAGCACAGTTGCCGGTACTCACGTCATTATCCTCGCAATAATGTTTCTGGTGCTACTACTGGCCTGCGTCCAGGTCGTACGTAAGTAACTCATTATATATTGTGTGGGGTTTGTAATAATATGTGTATTGTATATGTATCAGTGTGTAAGCTTCTATATACCCCCTTCCTACGCGCCTGTATATAACACGCATCCAGAGCACCTACATAACACTGGTCGCGGTTGGCTATATAAAGCCACGACGTCTGACGTCCGAGCCCCAGTTTTCCGGTACTCACGTCATTATCCTCGCAATAATGGGTTTTTGGTGCTACTAATGTGCCTGCGTCCAGGTCGTACGTAAGTAACTCATTATATATTGTGTGGGGTTTGTAATAATATGTGTATTGTATATGTATCAGTGTGTAAGCTTCTATATAACCCCCTTCCTACGCGCCTGTATATAACACGCATCCAGAGCACTTACATAACACTGGTCGCGGTTGGCTATATAAAGCCACGACGTCTGACGTCCGAGCACAGTTGCCGGTACTCACGTCATTATCCTCGCAATAATGTTTCTGGTGCTACTACTGGCCTGCGTCCAGGTCGTACGTAAGTAACTCATTATATATTGTGTGGGGTTTGTAATAATATGTGTATTGTATATGTATCAGTGTGTAAGCTTCTATATAACCCCCTTCCTACGCGCCTGTATATAACACGCATCCAGAGCACTTACATAACACTGGTCGCGGTTGGCTATATAAAGCCACGACGTCTGACGTCCGAGCACAGTTGCCGGTACTCACGTCATTATCCTCGCAATAATGTTCCTGGTGCTACTACTGGCCTGCGTCCAGGTCGTACGTAAGTAACTCATTATATAT
Source organism: Sweltsa coloradensis (assembly GCA_024449915.1). Taxonomy (NCBI): domain Eukaryota; kingdom Metazoa; phylum Arthropoda; class Insecta; order Plecoptera; family Chloroperlidae; genus Sweltsa; species Sweltsa coloradensis. The sequence goes on from JAMZAV010002064.1 coordinate 132,450, forward strand.
TGTGTGGGGTTTGTAATAATATGTGTATTGTATATGTATCAGTGTGTAAGCTTCTATATAACCCCCCTTCCTACGCGCCTGTATATAACACGCATCCAGAGCACTTACATAACACTGGTCGCGGTTGGCTATATAAAGCCACGACGTCTGACGTCCGAGCACAGTTGCCGGTACTCACGTCATTATCCTCGCAATAATGTTTCTGGTGCTACTACTGGCCTGCGTCCAGGTCGTACGTAAGTAACTCATTATATATTGTGTGGGGTTTGTAATAATATGTGTATTGTATATGTATCAGTGTGTAAGCTTCTATATAACCCCCTTCCTACGCGCCTGTATATAACACGCATCCAGAGCACTTACATAACACTGGTCGCGGTTGGCTATATAAAGCCACGACGTCTGACGTCCGAGCACAGTTGCCGGTACTCACGTCATTATCCTCGCAATAATGTTTCTGGTGCTACTACTGGCCTGCGTCCAGGTCGTACGTAAGTAACTCATTATATATTGTGTGGGGTTTGTAATAATATGTGTATTGTATATGTATCAGTGTGTAAGCTTCTATATAACCCCCTTCCTACGCGCCTGTATATAACACGCATCCAGAGCACTTACATAACACTGGTCGCGGTTGGCTATATAAAGCCACGACGTCTGACGTCCGAGCACAGTTGCCGGTAAATCACGTCATTATCCTCGCAATAATGTTTCTGGTGCTACTACTGGCCTGCGTCCAGGTCGTACGTAAGTAACTCATTATATATTGTGTGGGGTTTGTAATAATATGTGTATTGTATATGTATCAGTGTGTAAGCTTCTATATAACCCCCTTCCTACGCGCCTGTATATAACACGCATCCAGAGCACTTACATAACACTGGTCGCGGTTGGCTATATAAAGCCACGACGTCTGACGTCCGAGCACAGTTGCCGGTACTCACGTCATTATCCTCGCAATAATGTTTCTGGTGCTAAATACTGGCCTGCGTCCAGGTCGTACGTAAGTAACTCATTATATATTGTGTGGGGTTTGTAATAATATGTGTATTGTATATGTATCAGTGTGTAAGCTTCTATATAACCCCCTTCCTACGCGCCTGTATATAACACGCATCCAGAGCACTTACATAACACTGGTCGCGGTTGGCTATATAAAGCCACGACGTCTGACGTCCGAGCACAGTTGCCGGTACTCACGTCATTATCCTCGCAATAATGTTTCTGGTGCTACTACTGGCCTGCGTCCAGGTCGTACGTAAGTAACTCATTATATATTGTGTGGGGTTTGTAATAATATGTGTATTGTATATGTATCAGTGTGTAAGCTTCTATATAACCCCCTTCCTACGCGCCTGTATATAACACGCATCCAGAGCACTTACATAACATGGTCGCGGTTGGCTATATAAAGCCACGACGTCTGACGTCCGAGCACAGTTGCCGGTACTCACGTCATTATCCTCGCAATAATGTTTCTGGTGCTACTACTGGCCTGCGTCCAGGTCGTACGTAAGTAACTCATTATATATTGTGTGGGTTTGTAATAATATGTGTATTGTATATGTATCAGTGGGTAAGCGTCTATATAACCCCTTCCTACGCGCCTGTATATAACACGCATCAGAGCACTTACTAACACTGGTCGCGGTTGGCTATATAAAGCCACGACGTCTGACGTCCGAGCACAGTTGCCGGTACTCACGTCATTATCCTCGCAATAATGTTTCTGGTGCTACTACTGGCCTGCGTCCAGGTCGTACGTAAGTAACTCATTATATATGTGTGGGGTTTGTAATATATGTGTATTGTATATGTATCAGTGTGTAAGCTTCTATATAACCCCCTTCCTACGCGCCTGTATATAACACGCATCCAGAGCACTTACATAACACTGGTCGCGGTTGGCTATATAAAGCCACGACGTCTGACGTCCGAGCACAGTTGCCGGTACTCACGTCATTATCCTCGCAATAATGTTCCTGGTGCTACTACTGGCCTGCGTCCAGGTCGTACGTAAGTAACTCATTATATATTGTGTGGGGTTTGTAATAATATGTGTATTGTATATGTATCAGTGTGTAAGCTTCTATATAACCCCCTTCCTACGCGCCTGTATATAACACGCATCCAGAGCACTTACATAACACTGGTCGCGGTTGGCTATATAAAGCCACGACGTCTGACGTCCGAGCACAGTTGCCGTACTCACGTCATTATCCTCGCAATAATGTTCCTGGTGCTACTACTGCCTGCGTCCAGGTCGTACGTAAGTAACTCATTATATATTGTGTGGGGTTTGTAATAATATGTGTATTGTATATGTATCAGTGTGTAAGCTTCTATATAACCCCCTTCCTACGCGCCTGTATATAACACGCATCCAGAGCACCTACATAACACTGGTCGCGGTTGGCTATATAAAGCCACGACGTCTGACGTCCGAGCAGTTGCGGTACTCAGTATTCTCGCTAATGTTCTGGTGCTACTACTGGCCTGCGTCACAGTCGTCGTAAGTAATCTTATATTTGTGGGGTTGTACAATATGTGCTATTGGTCCAATGTTCAGTCGTGTAAGCTTCTATATAACCCCTTCTACGCGCCTGTATATAACACGATCCAGAGCACTTACATACATGTGTCCGGTTGCTATATAAGCTACACGTCTGACGTCCGAGCACAGTTGCTGATACTCACGTCATTTCCTCGCATAACGTTTCTGGTGTACTACTGCCTGCTCCAGGCGTACGTATACTATTATAATGGTGGTTTGTAACAATATGTTATTGTATATGTATCGTGTGTACTCATATACCTTCCTACGCGCCTTATAAACACGCATCCAAGCACTACATAACATGTCGCGGTTGGCTAAAAGCCACGACGTCGACGTCAGCCAGTTGCCGGTACTCACGTCATTATCCTCGCAATAATGTTTCTGGTGCTACTACTGGCCTGCGTCCAGGTCGTACGTAAGTAACTCATTATATATTGTGTGGGGTTTGTAATAATATGTGTATTGTATATGTATCAGTGTGTAAGCTTCTATATAACCCCCTTCCTACGCGCCTGTATATAACACGCATCCAGAGCACTTACATAACACTGGTCGCGGTTGGCTATATAAAGCCACGACGTCTGACGTCCGAGCACAGTTGCCGGTACTCACGTCATTATCCTCGCAATAATGTTTCTGGTGCTACTACTGGCCTGCGTCCAGGTCGTACGTAAGTAACTCATTATATATTGTGTGGGGTTTGTAATAATATGTGTATTGTATATGTATCAGTGTGTAAGCTTCTATATAACCCCCTTCCTACGCGCCTGTATATAACACGCATCCAGAGCACTTACATAACACTGGTCGCGGTTGGCTATATAAAGCCACGACGTCTGACGTCCGAGCACAGTTGCCGGTACTCACGTCATTATCCTCGCAATAATGTTTCTGGTGCTACTAATGGCCTACGTCCAGGTCGTACGTAAGTAACTCATTATATATTGTGTGGGGTTTGTAATAATATGTGTATTGTATATGTATCAGTGTGTAAGCTTCTATATAACCCCCTTCCTACGCGCCTGTATATAACACGCATCCAGAGCACTTACATAACACTGGTCGCGGTTGGCTATATAAAGCCACGACGTCTGACGTCCGAGCACAGTTGCCGGTACTCACGTCATTATCCTCGCAATAATGTTTCTGGTGCTACTACTGGCCTGCGTCCAGGTCGTACGTAAGTAACTCATTATATATTTGTGGGGTTTGTAATAATATGTGTATTGTATATGTATCAGTGTGTAAGCTTCTATATAACCCCCTTCCTACGCGCCTGTATATAACACGCATCCAGAGCACTTACATAACACTGGTCGCGGTTGGCTATATAAAGCCACGACGTCTGACGTCCGAGCACAGTTGCCGGTACTCACGTCATTATCCTCGCAATAATGTTTCTGGTGCTACTAATGGCCTGCGTCCAGGTCGTACGTAAGTAACTCATTATATATTGTGTGGGGTTTGTAATAATATGTGTATTGTATATGTATCAGTGTGTAAGCTTCTATATAACCCCCTTCCTACGCGCCTGTATATAACACGCATCCAGAGCACCTACATAACACTGGTCGCGGTTGGCTATATAAAGCCACGACGTCTGACGTCCGAGCACAGTTGCCGGTACTCACGTCATTATCCTCGCAATAATGTTTCTGGTGCTACTACTGGCCTGCGTCCAGGTCGTACGTAAGTAACTCATTATATATTGTGTGGGGTTTGTAATAATATGTGTATTGTATATGTATCAGTGTGTAAGCTTCTATATAACCCCCTTCCTACGCGCCTGTATATAACACGCATCCAGAGCACTTACATAACACTGGTCGCGGTTGGCTATATAAAGCCACGACGTCTGACGTCCGAGCACAGTTGCCGGTACTCACGTCATTATCCTCGCAATAATGTTCCTGGTGCTACTACTGGCCTGCGTCCAGGTCGTACGTAAGTAACTCATTATATATTGTGTGGGGTTTGTAATAATATGTGTATTGTATATGTATCAGTGTGTAAGCTTCTATATAACCCCCTTCCTACGCGCCTGTATATAACACGCATCCAGAGCACTTACATAACACTGGTCGCGGTTGGCTATATAAAGCCACGACGTCTGACGTCCGAGCACAGTTGCCGGTACTCACGTCATTATCCTCGCAATAATGTTCCTGGTGCTACTACTGGCCTGCGTCCAGGTCGTACGTAAGTAACTCATTATATATTGTGTGGGGTTTGTAATAATATGTGTATTGTATATGTATCAGTGTGTAAGCTTCTATATAACCCCCTTCCTACGCGCCTGTATATAACACGCATCCAGAGCACTTACATAACACTGGTCGCGGTTGGCTATATAAAGCCACGACGTCTGACGTCCGAGCACAGTTGCCGGTACTCACGTCATTATCCTCGCAATAATGTTTCTGGTGCTACTACTGGCCTGCGTCCAGGTCGTACGTAAGTAACTCATTATATATTGTGTGGGGTTTGTAATAATATGTGTGTAGACGCCAATGCAAGGTTTACACGCGACCTAGAGTTCTAGTTGAAAGTTCTAGAACTTCCCTAGGTAATGGAGCCTTAGCTCGAGAGAAGTGGACTGTAGGTTTTGAGTGGAAATATATGGAAATATAGGTTAGATATAACACGAGGGATAGTGCCGTGAGCAGAGCTATTATCACATACCTGGTTGGACGTGCTGTTGGCGGACGTACTGACGACGTGGTGACGGGAACACAAGCAGGCGACGTGGTGCGACATAGAGGCGCGTAGAAAAGCACTTAATGTTAGAACTTACACTAAAACTTGCGAGAGAGCAATGTTATTATAATATAGTATGGATAAAAGCACACGGGAGGTTGCCCGGAGAGAGGCGAGCTTTTAGAGAACGCACATGTAGTTTAACGTGGTGAGGAGGTTACTGTACTTAGACACTGCACTGAATTCTGTACGTGGCGCCGATCACACAGTCGCTAACCGGCTCAAAGTACTATGGTCAGCGTTTTGTGATAATAGATGCGTAATGACACCTGCTGAGGGATAGGTGAATTAATGAAAGAAAAGTAATTCAGGCGGGGGGAATTTAAAGTAGAATGCGCGTAAACGATGTGTATTGTATTTGTTTTAGTGTGTAAGCTTCTATATAATGCAAGCTGGTTTTATAATGGTTAATAATGGTTTGTGTTTATGTTGTTACATGTATTGTTATTTGTTGTGCAAAAATAGAAATAATGCTAGTGTTAAATAATTTGATTGATTGATTGTTATTTATTAGCTTAACATATCACGATTTCTAAGGAAAGTCAATCGATAAGTTATACACAAAATCTCATCTACAAAGGACTTTGATCGCATCGAATATGTTGAGAAGGTTGGACTTTTATTTTCACACTCAAAACCATTTGTGATGGAAAGTTATCAAGTGCCATTAAAATAAAAGAACAGAGAAATGATTTAGAAAATTTTATCTTTTCACAAAACAAAACGGAATATAACCAAATCACAACAAAGTTTGAAAATTTTCTGTAATGCTGTTAATCGAATTCAATTTATGAAAACTTGTTTCAAATCGATCTATATTATCAATCAATATATACGTCAATATCAATAAAATAATATCAATATATTATGTAGAATCAGGGAATATACCCTATTTTTTATCACTCCACTACATTAAGGACTTCATTCTGAATACGTTTATCACTTTTTTTTCTATTTAGATAAGATTTTCATTTATAAAAGTAGGCTGAAAGTTGCACCAATAATAATGGCGGGTAAAACGAGCCTCTACCTCACTTTATGGTATTGTTGCGAATCGGCCAATGAGGTAATGCCCAACAGTTATATTAACTGTGTTATCTAGAAGGCGGTTGTTTATTCATTGATCCAAAGACATAAACAACTTTGCCCATTGGTCAACAATGTTTAAACGTGCTCAAGAACCAGATCTTGACGTCACGTGCTGTTTGCGCGGGAAATAAAATAATACAAACTTTGAGCCTCGATAGAATTTAATAATATTTACTTTAAATTGCTTTTAATTGCAGTAATGGCGTTTTTAAGTAGTTTTCTATACATTTCTTATACCCACGTCAATATTTGGAATTGGTGTATATTCCCTATAGCTCCTGGCGGACAAACCATAGAAGTGTTTACATAGCGACTTGGTGATCGCCTCGTCACCTCCTGCACCCTGCTGTATGAAACGCTGAGCCCTAGCTTAGAGAGGTTGTCAATAAGTTGCTTTTTACGCGTTAGTGAATACACTTCAAGACCAACGTATAAAGGGAGAGGTGTTTCCTTGTCGATTATCTCTAGATGAACTTTGACCGTGCGCTTGTTTTGTGCCGTGTTGTTGTTGTTGTTGTTGTTGAGAATGTTGCTCAATTGCTGCTCAATTTCTATTGCTGCTGCTCAATTAAGAGAGGTGCTCTTCGACTTTTCCGACTATGTTAGACCCCTGAAAAAGAATATGAAGAAATTAAACTAGTACTCCGCCAACAGAATCCTGCTCGCTCTTGTCATTAAATGTCCCTTGAATGTTGGGGTTGGTTTAAACACATCATTTAGAATAATCTCAGAGGCTTTTTTAATAACTACTTCACCAGTCTTTACATTGTATTCACAAGCTTGTAGTTTTGCACTACTGCCAACACCATAAGAGGGAATTGCCCTGCAGTAGCCTTCCATACCTGTTCAGGATATGGTAAACCACAATAAATAATAAAAATTGTAAAGGATACACAGCGCCATTCTCCTTCTTGATGCAATTTAAGAAATGGCTATCTGTGCATTACTTTCTTTAAACCTCATCTTATGATATTTTCTTTTGGCTTCAATCTGGTCTACTCCTTGATCAACCATTCGGTCTGCAACAATTTTAGTAAGCGCTTTCAATTGAAATACTGGGGACTTGTTTACCAGTAATTCAAACTGTATAAATCTTGTATGTGATCAATCACTTCTTTTACTGCTACGCTGTAGGAAATATCATTTGAATCTAATGTTCCTTCCTTCATTTGTATGATTTCATAGACGATTATAAATGAATTTGGACATGTGTTGTGATGTTTAGCATCTAAAGGCATCAAATCTTGTACTGGTGTACACACGTACCGTAGCTAGACTCAAGAAGCAGATGGGGCTGGGCTGCTTTTCCTCTCTTGACGCGTTGATTGAGGAAAACAGAATAATAAAAAAATAAAGTAATAGGGGACGACGTTCTTTGCTGAAAGATAAGACTATGACAACAGGAAAGAGGAGAATAACTCGACGAAAAAAATACTGAAACTATTGTATTATTAGTAAAAATAACAACAATGGCGTCATCAATATGCGTAATATAATATAGATTGGTAGGATATAATACTAAATGATAATGAACACCAAAGCAGTCTATAGCTTATAGCCTTATTTTACTGCACACTACATCATATAAAAATCCACACTAAAAGTCACTGCCTTCAAAATTAATTTAATTTAACTTAATATCAATAATTGTCCTTAGAATTATAGTTTTAACTTGGTTCTTTCTCATTTCTTGCACTTGTATTAATTATCAGAATTAATTCAAACAATTTTTTAAATATGTATTATACATTAACGTTTGTCATATTCAGTTATTAAAACCGATTTCTACAGGAGGGCTATAAATAAAACCAAGTACATTTTTATAAACACAAAAAAATGAATAAATAATTATTTAACTAGGGGTCCTACAAGAGCCAAAAGAAAATGAAAACAGAAGGAATTCAAGTTTGTAACTCTCTCATAAAGATTGATTTCCATAGTATTTATTGCAATATTATGTTCTAAACAACTTCAATTAAAGTGTTGTCTTCTTGTCTTCAGAGATCGCCTCTTACAACATCACAATAAGACCCACCTACTTGAGGGTATCAGATGATGCCCAGACCATCATCTTCGGCTGTTACGCTGACGTGGACTTCACCGGCTGCCAGTTCAGGTGGTGGGATCACTGGGGCCGAGAGGGTCCGCTGCTGGAGCTGAGCCGGGGGTCTCAGTCCCGGGCAGATCCCGCCCACCTCAACAGAGAGCTAACTGGCTACAGCTACAGCGGCCGGAGTCTGGGGGCCGGGGACTGCGGGGTCTCGCTGCAAGTGAAGCGCTACAAGAAGTGGATGGTCGGCTGTCGCGTCCGAGCCAAGAGCGGAGGCTGGAAGTACGCTTGGGCCGACTTATATGCAGCCGGTGAGACTAGCATAAGCTGCACAACATATAAAAAAACTTTATTTTCTTTCGCCTCTTTCACTGGGTGTTTCCAGGTGTTGAAATAAGGGTCCTTCTTTGTGTTCTGCCAATTCCATCAGGGACATTTTCACTTTCATGCCTAGACATAAGCTAAGTTTTATTGTTCGATGAGCTTGGTAAAATCAGAAAGCATAGAATTCGTTCTGACCTCTACTTTTCACCATAAAATTTTGAAATTAATGAAAGTTGTTTCAAAAGAAATGCGCGCGTGCCTGAGTAAGTTCAAATCAAATAAATATTTGTTTTGGAAATCGTACTATAACGATAGTTAGAACACTTGAAAATAAGGGAAATAGGTTTAAGGCTATGAACGCCCTCTATCGCCTTCTAACCGAGGAAGATGTCTGAAATGTTAGGTAAATAATATAACGTCTTGAATATAACCGGAATATATATTTACAAAATTTTGGTGGGCCGTAACACCTCTGCATCAATTAAAGGTAAATTTTCGGTTAATAGCATAAACAGTTAAACACAGCTACGATTTTTTCCTCACACCATCGCCTTTCACCTCACATTAATCAAAAACGATTTTCTGAAATAACGTTTAATATACGATTCTATTCAGACAGTACAAATATGACATCAAGAAAATCATTTTTCCTTGATCCTTCCTAACATGGAAGTGGAAGGCAATGGTGTGTAGAAACAAAATTTAAAAAAATAGCAGTTCGAAATTAGGTTCCAAATAGATGGTGTTTAACACTATTGTCCCGAAATATAACAGCCGACATGTAAGTTACGTCCCGCCCCCCAAAACTAAAGACCCATTTGTCACCTATCGGTAAGATAGCGATACACAAGCCCATCAACGTGATTATAAGAAGCATTTGCGAGGGAGCTTACGTATTATCTACTTGTTACAGGATTTGATATCCTCCCTCATATGCTGACACCAAGAGAGGAGGTCGTTCTCCCAGGCCAGGAAGCAAGGTTCATGTTAAAGACGCAAGAACCCCTCGACGCCTGCAGTTTCAAAACACCAGGCATGCAGCGTGACATCATCCTGAGTCGAGGAGCAGAGTCTGCCCACAGCACCGGCCGGCATCGCTACCTCGGAGCCGGTTTGCATAGTGGCGAGTGTGGCGTTGCACTGACTAACTTCAGCGAGGCGGACAACGGACCGGTCAGGGGCTGGATGTTAAGTACTGCGTGGTCGTTGCAAACCGGGTGGACAAAGGGTAGCCATAGATACATGACGATCATCGTGGCACGTGAGTTAATATCAATAATGGATTCTCGGTTTATATTAGAGCTTAACAAACTCGTTGTAGGACAAAAGTTTTTGGTCTTTGAAGTCTTTTCTTCTTTTCTTTTTCGCTTTCTTATGTCTCGTTTTAAAAGTTACACATAGATTATATTATAATTTTGAATGTATTACCAAAGATTATAAAATTATTAGCAGTACCGTACCATAGGTGGTATTTACTTCCATGGTTATACCAATGTTTCATGCTACAGGTCCCGCCACTGAACCGACACTTGCCCTGGTGTACACTCGTACTAATGTGACGGCCACCTGTGAGGTGCAGGAGAGTCGCCCTATCGCAAATATCTCCTGGGTCCTGGACGGCGCTGTCATACGCGAAGACTCAGACGATGACACCAAAGCCACAACTCAGGACGAGTGGAGGTGGCCCTGGATGACGGGGGCTATCAGGCAGACTCTTACACTTCAGCTGCTGCCCCAACACAACGGCAAGAACTTGACATGCACAGTCTCCCACGTGGCCCTCGTCGAGCCTCGGAACGCTACGGAGATGGTCTCCTTTACCTAAGAGCAGGCTGGGGTGTTTGTAAGATACGTGCTTCATTGAATATAGAGGGAAGAAAAGAATGTAACTTTGTGTGGCTCGTTGGTCTTGTTGTTAGCGTATCTGCTTCCAATGCAGTAGGTCCAGGGTTCGATTCCCGCCATAGTCAGAAGTTTTTTAACTTCTGATTTGGACTTAGGTCCATTAGTTCTTGTCTTAGGAGTTTGTAAACGGTGACTTTGGAGCCGTCCTAGCAACGAAGCACATAATAAATTCGTTGATTCTGGCGTTGATTCGCGGGTGTTCGCACTGTCTATACCACTGATTGCTATATTTCCTATTACAAATAACGATCTTTGGTTGGTTATCGCTCACTCGCCGATTGCGTCGGGGCCTACAGGGTACGCTTAGTCGCTTTGATTTTCTGTCCCCCACTGAAAATCAGTTGTATAACTGAGTGGGTAGACTCTAAATACAATTTATTTATTTATTTATTTAATTCCGCGTAAAGATTTCGTTGGTTTTCGTGAAAATGTTTAGTGGTCAACGCCATCATGCAAATGGATCTATAAGAAGTATTTTTGTCGATTATGCCCATGTATGTAGTAGTTGCTTATAAAAATGACGAGTGTGATATAAAGAAAACTAAAAACATTTTTTAAAATACCAAAATGTAGATCCCTGGTTTCTAGTGAGTAAGTCTACTAGGGATGTCAACAGGTACCAGATACCTGCCCTGTGCACGAGGGTAGAATTCCAACTTCTTAATACCTGTAACCCGTCATGATGACTACCAGTACTGTTTAGGGTTGCCAAACGTCCAAGTAAATCTTGATCGTCCCGATTTTAGGTGATGTGTCCCGCGTCCCTATTGGTTTTGTTTCGGGACGTATACTGTCCCGATTTTAATTTAAATAACGCAACTAACAATAATATTACCAAGTATTAGTATTAGTATTTTTAGGGCGCTTCAACGGCAAAGATTATTCGCGCCTCCAAGATATTTAGTTAACTATGTATGAATGTAAAATACGGTTAATAAGGTTAAATGTGTTTTTCAAATCATTGTCATGAAAAGAATTGCCAAGGTCATTTGTAGACAGCCAAATCGGGAAAAGGTAAACATGCTAAAGTTGTCATATGTAGAAAATGCCAAATTACCAAATCATAATCAAAATCATTATCAGGAAAACGTTGCCAACGTCGTCATAATAAATAGCAAGTCAACATGCTTCATGGATTTTTTCTTATATGAACTGTCATAGTTTGTCGATCAGATTGCTAAGGTTTAGAAATCTGATAAGTTTTTCACTGTTTTCATAGGACAAAAGTTCTTCATATGATAGATTGAAATTTAATTGGAGTCTCAAACCATCATACTTAGAGCAGTCAGTCAACAAATGATGAACGGATAGCAACACATCACACGTGTCGCAAATCGGAGCAATCTTATCTCTGGTAAAAAGATAGGCATGGGTGAGGTGGGTGTGCCCTATTCGTACTTGTGCCAATACAACCTCCTCACAACGAGAAAGTATGGAAGAAGGGGGTCGCACCTTATTACCAAACAAATTAACATTTATATAAACAAATTCAAAACATTTTTAACAATAAATTGCATATGTACCTTAAATTCAGCCGACAATACTATTTTGTGTTTTTTCCTAAAAACTGTAGGGTATACCAACATCCATTAGCAAGTCTACAATCAGCAAAGCAATTACGTGATGCTATTCTGAATGCAAATAGTAATAAGCATAACAAGGTAGTAAAAGTGAAGAACATAATGTGCATTTGAAGAGCAAAATTAAGCACTCCCCATCGACTGTTCCGATTTTTAAGAATTGACATTTATTTATTCATTTATGAATTGGCCACATACAGCATATGCCATTTTCCAGTGACCAGTGTAACAACTGATGATTAACAACAATGAATAATGATGAAGAAGGGAGTTGGGGAAACCTGGTACCGAAACGTAGCCTACTCCTTTCGGAAAGTACCAAGGGGACCTACCGCTTTAAGTCCCATCCAAAAGGACGGTGTAACTTTGACAGTCATATAGGTTGTAGTTGTAACGGTCACACCAGGATGTTACACTTGCCTCCACTTGACGTATTAATTTCTCTTTCAAAGAAAGCGTAGGCCTATTAGTCTCCATCTATAAACAGATAGCACACAAAGCCTCCTCTATAACATCATGTTGGTTTCTGCCATAACTCGATGATATTAAACTTGGGTCAAATTAGACAACTAGAAATTAGAGCAGTAGTAGATAATCAACTGAATGGTAGTCTATATTTTTTTAAAGAATAATTCACGTGCTTTTACTCGCTGATTTTGTCTACCACTTGCATTGATTGCTCGTCAGTGACTCAGCAGTCACATTAAACATAATTCTTAACTGTGTGTTTATTTGAACCATTAATTTAAAAACAAACCAAAATAAAAGAGAACTTTTTAAAGGAACTGTTTGTAGGTAAAGATGTTAAACGGAACTTCAACTTTATGTTGTTTTTTGAATTGATGAGCTGAAGAGTGAATAACTTAGCTAACCCAGTAATGCTAGAGTACTTCTCAAAGGAAAATTAAATTACCCTCAAGATACCTTTCGGGCACTATCAGACATGGGTTGCAGTTGAGCAGGGATTACAGTCCCTCTTCCACGGCCCCTTCCACGCCCTCTTCCCCCACCTCCACCTCTTCCGGGGCCGCACGCACGTTGCTCACCATCGTGGGGTATGTTATTAGTCATGCTCATGTTCAACGTTACTATCACCCCTCATCCTATCATTACCTTCTCGACATGCATCGTTAACATAATCAACTCTCAAAGTCCATCGTCCCTGTCCGCTCAAGCGCATAATATATTCCAGACGAAAAGGCCAAAATCAATCAATATTTCAGTCATTAACTAAACAATATAATTTATATCATTTATTTTCCATTATTATTTACCTCAATGTTTACCAGTAGCATAGGCCGACGATACCTGTTGATCAGTTCCCGAAGACTAGTTGCAAGATACAATATAATTATACCTGTACGTTAAACTAGCTTCAAGACTATTTCAAATCCAAATTAAAAAAGAGTAGGCTATGCATTTTAAACAGTACAGCCAATCGAGCCTCATTTTTCCTTTGGATGTCCGCCTCATACTCGGCGTCCCCTAGATTACCAACCTCGTGCATGCAACAAGTGTCGTAAGCATCTTTTTTAGGCTGGAATAGGGAGATATTTTTACTTTTCATTACCTCATCAAATGCGTAACGAGAGAGTGCAGTAATGTTGTTTGTTTCCAGGTTTGGAAGGCCTGATACAAGTCACTCACAGACTTAAAGCTTGTCTCCACATACAACTTTCTGGTATCATGACAGCAATAATGTGCTGGAAGTTTGGGTAGGTCATCAAAAAAATTATTTAATTAGGCTTTTTGAATGATTTTATCTTGAGAAACGTTTGGGGGGGGGAGGGCTTAGCCCGCTTGGTCAGCATTAGAGGCGCGAAATTCGTATTTTATCACGCAAATCCAAGAGCCGTCTCCAGTAGTGCTTGTGATATTATCAAATTGTTTGATATTCAATAAACTCTATAGTTGTCAACTAGTGGCTATAACAACTATTGTCTACAAGTACCTATACATACAGTACAGGAAAATCAAAATTTCTTCATTATTAGAGACGGCGTTCTTACATTGGATTCACTTTATCTTATGAGATACGCATTGTATTCTTATACATCAACCCGTGAATCAAAAGATTAAAGCGACCCACACAGGGTCTTGTCGATCTGAAAAAAATCACTCTATTAATACACGTTATACAATTGGCTGGAATGTGTGGTGAACGGATTGTGTGGTGTCTGGCAATGAGGCTAGCTTATTATGAAATATACCAATGCAATAAAACAAAACTAGAAATTGAAACAATTTAGAGGAGTCGCTGAGGCTGGCGCGGAGACGAGTTACAGCGCTCAGCTTTCTGGTTTTCTTATTTTCAGGGTAAACGGTGAACAGCATTGGTATAATATGTCACACGAACGTTAATAAATAACCAAACTATGAGATCCTGTAAGCGAATTATTCGAATCATCCATCGGTTTTGAATACAAAATTTTGTGAAATCTCTGTAGTTTACTCCATTTTGGTAAATGCCGGGAATTCTTAGTATACAGATTTTTATCTCAAATATTCATTCTAAATAACAATGTTTAAATCAACGTGAACATTCTAGTAAATTTAATTAATTATAAGATAGGCCTAAACAGTTTGATGGGAACTTCCTGAATGTAAATTTATGTTTTGGTTGTTCCATTGATTCACGTTCTGAACTTATCTCTTGCAATTTTTATTTATTTTATTTTATTTTATTTATTTGTTTGTTTAGCGTCTATCCTATTCAGCAAAAAACCCTGATTTACAAAGGAGGACAATATTGATTTTTAAATGCTAATTCTTGGCAACCTACCATGCAAAATTGGTTAATTATATTTCCCAACATTCAGTTGCAATCTTCAACACTTGTGCGCGTGCATTTGACTTGGAATACAGGAACAACGGGCAGTCTATTAGCGTCCCGAAAAACCGTCCCGGAAAATAGTTTGCCCCGGATTTTTTTAAAAACGTTATTATGGATAAGGAAAATTTAAAAAAGTCTGTATGTTGTATTATTACACGATAGGCGCTATTTCTCTATTTTACAAACGCGGTTACTGTTATATACTAATGGCGAGAAATTGTGAGAGGGTTAGGAGGAAGGCGAACGCTGCAACCTGAAACCAAAAATCAGCACATAATTAAATACAAAGATACAGCATCATATTTACTAAAACGTGAACTTAAATTACGTTATTATTGACTACTTAAAACTACATTTTTTTCCTTTTTTTTAAAGAATGCTAAACAATATTTACAATCGATACGGCTTGCACCGAATTTTAATTGAGGAAATAAATTACGCTATGATAAACTTAACTATTTGAAGTCGACTTCCATGCACTTACAATCTACTTCTAAAGATTAGCCAGTCCCATTCGCCAATTATACGTGGCGTGGATAGTAGGCAGCCTCTTATCTATATATGTCTCATTTAGATGTGCTTTAGATTACGGATTTTCTGTGTTCGTGGGTCAGCTTTTTGAGTGTTACCTAGTGTTTCTTTCGTTTTCGAGACCTTAGGCATGCATAGTTTATCCGACATCCTATTGGCCTCCTTACTTATTTTGACTGTAACTAAATGAGTGAGGGCGAATCGTCGATGAACTGAACACGGGTCTGTTTCTTCTAACCATTTGGGAAACCTCCCGTTGATTTTTTTAGTTATTGGAACCATTAAAAGTTGCCTAACTCCTTTACAGTGCATTACTTTTGGAAATACTTCTACGAAAGTTTCAAGAGCCAATCTCATTACAGCAGTCATGTAGTCAGTCGGAGGGGAAAGCGATCCCCAGACATCTTTGGCTTTGTTTTCGAAAGCTCTGTAATATGTGAGCAGTTCGTCTGGCTTTTCAACGGTTCTGTTTGACTTAATCATAACTGACTCGCAAGTGTAGCAAGCAAACTTTTCCAAACAACGAAATGCAACATATCCCGCGAAATAGGAAACAGCATTACTCTCAATAGTTCGTTGTAATGTCGCCGGGGAGTAGGGGTTTGCTTACTTTAGATGGATTCTACGAAGACGTCTTCAGCAAACTCTGTCTCGTCAACTAACTCGTTCTCGAGAGTGCAAAGTTCACGTTCAAGATCAATGTCGATTTCCATGAGACCATCGTCAAAGCCATCCTCAGCATCGTTGTCATTCACTTGGGGACATCTACTATTTATCTCTTCTACTTCATCTATTTGGACTCACGCCTACAACTTTTTTGCGCCCGGAGTTGAAGGGGTTTAGGAAGAGTATCTCATCGTCGTCCTCCTCACAGTTAGAAGTAGTGCTGGTCTCATTAGGTTGGGTCTGTTGTTCTTGTCGAAGAAATACGAGTTATGTCGTCGCTCTTTGTTGTGTTCTTGTTCCGTTTCCACAGTACCGTACATGGCGTGGGCTTCTTTTTTCTGCTGAATGTGATCAGTTTTGTGTTTGTTACCTTTAAGATGCTGTCTGTATGTGGTTTAATGGCACCATCTTCTACTTTTTCTTTACATAGTTTCCCCCGAAGTGACACCACTGTCTTCCCTTCCTCCCTCACCTGTGTTTACATGATCATTGAGTAGATTTTTTAATTTTTAGTTTAAAAAAAAAGTATTTCTCTTAAATAGATGGCAGCCCTCAAATGGACCAGCTTTGGCTAACTTTTTACAGTTAAAATGTGACAATGTTCATTTAAATAGACTGCTTGATGCCAAATGAGCAAATTTTACTTGCGTTTTCCTTCACTTTGTTGGGGAGGTTATTTGTAACGTTTATTTTATTGGGTTATATTAATGTAAGGCCTATATTAATTTATCTTTGTATACTTTGTAAAGTTCCCTTGGCTTTGTAATTAAACATATTTTTTATTATGTATTATTATTATTTTTTGTAAACATATTCGAAACGATATTACGAATCTTTGCTTTTAAAAAGCGCCCTAAAACTACTAATACTAATACTAATTTTACTTGACCACATTTTACAGTGATGCCCCTCAGAAAACTCACCTTTGCCCATGTCGACGAGGTTGTTGAGTGGCCTAGCAAATGCATCGTAGTCCAATTGGGTGTTTTCTTCCTCGCGACATTCTTCTTTGTCATGATAGCCTTGATGGCTGAAATCTTTGCTTTAGATTGCATGTGTTTCTGCAAAAAAGTATAAACAAAATTAGACAATTGAATTAGAGGTCTAAAACCCTCGCTTAGGCCCTAAGCCTATAACAAAACCATCATGTTGTTTGTCTCTGGAAGTTTCTTAGATTTTAATAATATTAAACAGTACCATGCAGTCATCACCACTAAGCCCAACTCGACACCTTCTCGCGGTTTGTCCCGTGAATAGGGGAGTTTCACTCCCTGAAACTAATGGCGAGCGCTGAGGTCGTCGACGGGGAACCCCTTCCTTTGACTACCCCCCCCGACGGCGACGACAAAGACAACAGGGACGGACGATGAAAACAGACGGAGACGACCACGACGTGGGGAAACCCTGCCCTCCCCTATGCTTGTGACTGGTTTGATCAGCACAGGCCTGTCCCCCCCTTGTCCCCCCGCGTCATCCCTTACGTCCCTCCCTTCGTCTCGATTAGCCAAGTTGCATAAATGAGACGTAAAACAATATCCAACCAATCTACTAGGCCTACACCATAGAACACCATAGAAAATTGTGATATTTGGACAATAGTGTCGTCACGATGAGCTCACTAAATAACTTGTCATATTTCTAAAAAAAATTAATTACACACCTAAAAGCGCATGCGCTACTGACGAGAGCGCGTTTGAAAAACGTCAATGCACCTTGAGTGCAGCTTCGATAGACTTCGCCGCCCGCACCTTTTGACTAATACCTGCAGGCACACACCAAGAGAAGAAAGCCTTGCAGTCGGTCTGTTGTTCTTGTCCTAGGCGGACGTGTTTTGTCCGCGCTCTTCGCTCTGGTCTCTTTGGGGCCCCTCCACAGTGCACAGAGTTAGCTTCTGTTGCTGCTGTATGTGTTGCTTGTTGAAGTCTTTGCTGTTGCCTCGTTCTCATTCATCATTCGTTTAATGTTTGTTCTCATCAGGAGGTTGACTGTTCTGTCCAGACTGGAAGGTTTAGTTCTCTCTTTATTCCGTCCTGCTTCGTCATCTCAGTGTTGTGCCCCGTCTGTTCCGTCCGGGGCACCCTGATGAATTGATGTTCAGAAAGTGCTACGTTCTGTCCAATGTCAGATTAGAACCTTCACACGGTTTATGTGCAGTGCCTTTCCGCTCTTGTTAGGCCTCCACAGCACATGGCGTTGGCTTCTGTTTCTGCTGAATGTGTTCAGTTAGATGTCTGTTATTTTTAAGAGAATGCCTGTATCGTCCAGAAAGCAAGGTTTTGTTGCTATTCAGTAAAGCGTTGTAATATCAGTGTTCTTCTGCGTCTATTCCGTCCGCACAGGTTGTGCAGTTTATGTTTTGGTCGGTGTTGAGCTTCTGTTTTGTGCGAGATTAGAGGCTAGACGCACTATAGTTGTGGTTTCTGTGCTGGTTTTTTTGGTTGTATATAGTAATACATTTAATTTCAACTTGCAACCTTCTCGTGGTTTGGCCCGTGAAAAGTGGATTTTTACTCCCTAAAAACTAATGGCGACCTCTGGGTCGTAGTCGAGGAACTTTCCCCTTCCCCTTGGACTACCTCCCCGACGGCGACGACAGTGACAAATTGGACGATGACACGGATGACACG
The DNA here is from genome assembly GCA_024449915.1 of Sweltsa coloradensis. Classification (NCBI taxonomy): domain Eukaryota; kingdom Metazoa; phylum Arthropoda; class Insecta; order Plecoptera; family Chloroperlidae; genus Sweltsa; species Sweltsa coloradensis. Next base: position 151,369 of record JAMZAV010002064.1, read on the forward strand.
TGCAGCCTGTGGAGTTTATGTTTAGAAAGAGCTACTACGTTCCATCCAATGTGAGATTAGAGCCTTGACACTTTTTATGTGCTATGTCTTTTTTCCACTCTTAGTTCCGCTCATTTCGGCCCCCCACATCACATGGCGTTAGATTCTGTTTCTGCTGAATGTGTTCAGTTAGATGTCAGTTATCTCGAAGAGAATGTCTGTTCCGTCCAGACTAAAAGGTTTTGTTGCTACTTAGTAAAAAATATGTGATCTCACTGTTGTTCTGTGTCTATTCCGTCCACACTGGTTATGCAGTTTATGTTTGGTCGGTGTTTGCTTCTGTTCAGTGCGAGATAGAGGCTTAAACACACTATAGTGGTGCTGGGTTCTGTGCTGTGTTTTTGTTGTATAGGGGTTATAAATTTTTTTTATAAAACTGGTTTAAATTACTTTAGAGGATTATATAATCAAACACCTCTAGGATTTCATTTGCTAATGTCATCAATATGGTTTTGAATATTTCAATGCACTTACCATGCAACATTGATATGACCTCGCCGACCCGCACCTTTTGACACCATCTACATTTTCTACAGTGCACAGTGGCAGACTCACCTCCCATTGGGTTTCTGTTGTTCTTGTCGAATTCATCATCACCCTCTCATAGTCGGATATAAAAAGCTGAAGGCCAAACCACATGTTGGAGCCAATTCCTCTTTAATGATTCTGAAAAGTTGAGCGTATGCTCACTCCGTCTTGTGTGACATACGGGAAATACACCACTGGGAAGAGCTGAAATCGAATGATATATTACTATTTTCAACTTTTATTTACCCTTTAATTTTCCTTAAATTGTGTATCAATTTAAACATACATACATCATTCTGTATAATCAAACGTATCGTTTTGTTTTACCAGATGAATCTTTTTGGCTATATTAGTAATCTGGTTAGATCCTTCTCGAGCAGCCTTCCAAGCTCACGGATTTTCTGCGCGATGTATGAATGCAGATGATCTTGCGCACCATGTTGTGCGTATTTGCGAGCCCTATTTGAGTATCAGTTTCCGCAGTCTGCATATCTTGCGTAATTATGTCACGTTTCGTCACAAGTAGCACTGGAAATTGGTAGAAGGCAGCACATTGCGCCTTCGTAACCCTTCATTCCAACTCTTGTTGACAAACTTTTTACATTCAAATACAGGTATTTTTGGTTAAAGAATTCTAGACATTTTGTGCAAGGTAAAAAGTTGTTGAAGGATTTTTCTTTGCCTGCGTTTGATCAACGTTTAGGAATTATAACCCAGATCCGCGAGTTAAAGTTGCGTTGTTGTGTAGGTAGTTCCCCCCTATCCAACGAGAGCGCTTTTTTAGCTTTTTTGCGTAGCTAAGAAGGCTTGCACTAAGGCTCGTTGGAATGTGCGCTCTCCAAATGCCTTGGCAGCTTCGCAAAACGAACCTTGCAAAAATGCAACAGCGGCGCCACACCTGGCATGTTTTTGGAAGGCATAACTATAATCCCCGATGTCCTATTTTCCTCAGCCCCGCTTGTGTCTTTTGGTTTGTGATTGATGGTATTTGCACACAACGCACAAAACAACAAATACATTTGACGCGAATGTTGTGACAGCTTACTAACAACGTAAACGTTTAGTTTGCTTGAGGGGCAGGGGTTTGCTGATACAAATCCCTTAATTGTTTAAATTTATATCCAACTACCTTGATGGCTGCGCTGGGCTTTTGTAACTGGATGTTTTTTGGTGATGATACTACTTCCGGTTCTTTGGCCATGATGCAGTTGTTAGTTTTTGATGTTTTAATGGTGTAGTTGGAATTAATGATGAGATCCTGATAGTTCCAGCCTCGTATTCCTCCGTATACGCGGCCGGTGGAGAGGAGGGTTTTTTAATTCAAATGGACCATCAAATTCCAAAACTCGCAACCTTCTCGTGGATTGGTCCGTGATTAGGGGAGTTTTTGCCCCTGAAACTAATGGCGAGCTTTGGGTCGTCGTCAGGGAACTTTCCCCTTCCCTTTGACTCCCTCCCGACGGCGACGACAATGACAACACTGACGGATGATGACACAGACGACCACGACGTGGGGAAACCCTGGCCCCCCCATACGCTTGTGGCTGGTTCTGACCAGCACAGGCCTGTCCACCCCTTGTCCCCCGCGTCATCCCTTGCGTCCACCCCTTCGTCTCGATTAGCTAAGTTGCATAAAAATGAGACGTAAAGCAATATCCAATCAAAATCAATTCAAATTTCTTCATGATACTTTTTGTTTCAATGTTATCTACCAGACGCATGTGATTTAAACCCCAGTGTGCCTGTTGATAAACTATTCTAGGGCTTGGAGTGAGACTGTATGGTTTTCTTTACATGTCCTAGAAAGTTTTTCAAACTTGAACGCGCCAAGCAGATCCCGAGGGCCATATTTTGGGCGCCTGATGCAAGGTTTTCTAGGCCATGTACTTTGTACACTACAGTGGTTTGGCCAAAACAGATCTCCACATGATGTACGAACGACACAAAGTACACTTTCTGCATAATAAGTGTACTTGGGATCGTAAGCCTTGCTCGACACCAGTATCAGTATGGCCACGTGAAGCAGCATCTAGTGGTCGTACAAATTAGATTGTAAGACATCCTTTTAATGCAATGGGGCCCGGTGTACAGAAGAAACTTCCGGTATTCTGTTGCCTAAGTCTCAACATGCAACAACGATCTTGGCTTTCGAGCCCTTTATGTGTCCTGGCACTTATCCATACTGAACAGAAAACCCAAACACTTTCTGACGCCAAACCCACTGACTTGAGCAATTTAAGGACTATAGTTCCTCTGGTGGACTACAGCTCTATTTTGATTCCCTTATCATTTTTCCCTTTTTTTACAATGCCAAATTTTGCTATTTCCATTTTTTGTGTCTTTTCCTTTTTTTAGAGATTCAGATTGCGTATTGTTAGGTTCACACTTTCAAATTCCAAGTATTCAGAGTTTGAACCAGATTTTTTTTAAAGGTTTGGTTTTGTGAAACACATCTATGTGTGTTTTGGTGGAATAATACATGACAAGTTCATGTTATTGTCCAGCAACGGGGAAACCATTGGTTGTGCAAGTTTCTTTGTTTGGTTCTGACTTTGAATTAATATTGAACGATTTTTTTAGTTTTTTTAGCTTGTCCCCATCATAAATGTTTAAGGGTTTTATCATCTTTGCCATATCGCATTCTGTGATTTTTCTTTCATGGAACTTATTTTCGTTTGACAAAAACCCCACCAATTTTCTTTCCCTTTTTGTTTGCTTGTTAATTGACATAGGTTTGAAACGTTTTGGGGAACTGTTGGGGATGACATTGATGGTCGGCTAATTTCGGAACAGTCAAAATTATTAGATTATCCAGCCCCAACACCCCCCACCACAGTAACATTATAACACCTCCTATCCTTCGGCTGATTGAATCGCATCTTATTATGTTATACCCGTTTATATAAATTTCACTATGATTAATATCTTCCGTCACTCTTTTTTTCTGAAAAAACATACAATTTAAATTGTTTTTAGCGTAAAAATCACTTGACTTAGTTCATCTTCGTTTTTTACAAGACTTTGTTGGATGAGCGTAGCGAGCTTTTTTCGAGCAGATTTTCAATAAGGGTCGGATAATAATTATTAAAAAAATACTATTATAATGCACATAGGATTACCGTGAGAGTGAGGCCAAAATTACTTGGATACTTACATAACTGCCCTTAACCACAAGAATGACCCGAAATTGATAGAACATGAATGGGACCATTTTAAATGGTTCCATCGATATGGATGTCGATGGTACGTCCAATCAAACAAATGGTCCCCCATTTTTTAATTTATAAACACTGCACTTGTAGAATTGCTAGGCTCCTCTAAAGTGTCGCTGTAGAAAGTGGCGCCCGAGATACTGTTGCCTTATTGGGGAAACTGTCCAAGTAAATCCCCACACTCTCTCGGGCTGTGAGCAACAGGTGGTTTGGGGTCTCCTCGACCGAGTTTCCGCCCACCACCGTCCTACGGTAAAATTGTCCCCCGATGCTGTTGTGCTTTTCGTTTTACATATTCGAAGTTTGGGCAACGTTTGCCCATAACCCTGAAACAAGTGCTCAAATATATACGTACTTACTACATTTATATATTTATTTTGTATTTATTATTATTCCACATTCTTAACCTATTTGATGTTTTAAAATATTATAAGAATGCGAGAGTGACAGAAAAGGCATTACCCGATAGGGTGGCTGCAGGGAGCGGCGTGAGTTTTGCTTCTTCTTCTTTTGTTGTTCACGTTTGCGTTGTGGGTAGAGGCTGACATGATTCTGTAGCTTTGAGGAAGGCAGATAGTCTTGCTCCCAGGTTAGAGTGGCCTTCTCCGGCAGATTTGTCCGATTGTTTTACTCTCCCGGCTATATCCCAGGGCGTGGGCCCCCAGGCCTTATCTGAAACCCCATTGGTGTCAAGATTCATTCCTCCTTCGTTTCCTGTTCGTGTTCATGATATGTCATGTTTTTGTTACTGCCACAGTAATTCCAATAAATCACACGCGAAGACAACACACTTTGACCACATTTTAGTACTCTGTATAGGCACTGGTACCTCAAGGGGATGCATATCATACTGCATGCAAAACCCCCCCCCATGTGACTCTGCTGCTATAAAAATTATTCTCCCCTCACGCCGTCTTCCCCTGGTTACTTTTAACAAGGCAGCTAAATTTATAACTTAAAAAAGCAAGATGTAGGTCTATACTTAAAAGGTATTTGAGATGCTAATTGTAGCTGACGTTGAGTGCTTGGGACTTAAATTTCAGTTTCCAGTTTTCTACATTCTGGTCCTGCAAAAATTATTCAATAAGATAACATATTTCTCGAATTGGATAGTCGAGAAAACACTCCCGTAGGTGGAATTGTTAATATTTAGCAATTGAGGAGAAAAAAAAAATCGGAATTGATTTTATATATGGATTTGGATGATAAGCTGTCAAGATTTCCGCTCTGGACGGTTGCTTGGCTGAGTGGCGTCCTGTAGTTTCCGATCGTGTATTTAATGTAACTTGAATATATAATAAATGTTTTAAGCCAACATTAATAATTATAATTTGGATTTTAATGTTATTATAAAAATCTTCATTTTTCTAACTACTTTTAACTTTTAGCCATTTAAAACGAAAAATTGCCCAATGACATTCAAACAATGATTTTATGTATACACATACATTTGGGGGGTGGAGTTCATTTGCGCCCGCAAAGAGTATTTAGTGTTTAAAAACACTTTTACGTGCCCCCTGGCTTACGCGAAACGTCTGACAACAAGGATGCCAGCGCTTGATAACCGGAGAGATAAGTCTAATAGGAAGATGGATAGAATAATTATGGAAATGGATAGGGGCAATAAATGTACATTCTTATTCTGGAACACTGGTGGAATCACCAAATATAAGTATGTTGCATTTAAAAAAGTAATCGCTGGTAGAAATATGGACGCATTCGCAATAACGGAAGCAGGTGCTATTTCTGAAGACTATAAAAATTGACAAAGCTTATACACAAGAATTTACGATGTACAAATAAAAGGACAAAGGAGGAATCTCTTCAGGCATCCTAGTTGGGTCAGGGTGGGGGTCACTTGCCGTTTCAAAGAAATACACGCAATGGAGGGAAACCGACAAAATCGAGATTGTTCAAATGGAATTATGGAAAAATGGCACCAAGACATAATTCATCATTGTATATTAGGACACCCAGAAATGAAACAAAACTACTAGACTTAGTCGATATAGAGAGCAATGCAATTTTAATTGGCCCCTGTGGCCACATAGAGCAAAGACTGGTCAACAATCAAACTTGTTTTGTGGTCATGCGACCAACCTGATTCCAACATCTTTTGGGGCACTCATGCAGTTAAAGAGGAAGAAATATCTGGAGGCAGTAGATCAAACATTATTCTTTCTAAGCCAGTTAATTGTTTAAGAAGTGACTCCCAGAAGTACAAAGTACCGTACATATTAAACTTACCACATATTTACGAAGAACTTCTTCTTTTTCTGCGTTTCTTTTCGTTTGTCAGCCGAGCTTCTTTATTTTCTCTAATTAATTGCTGTTTTCAATGTGCAATTTTTCATTTTCGCGGGAATAAATTTTCGTTGCTGTCATTCATTTTCCTATATTCTACTCTCATGTGTTTTTTATCTTCAAAAATTTGTTGTTTTACGCAGTTACTTCGTTGTTTTCTTGGCCATTAATTTTAATTTCATCAACTAATTTTTTTTTTTTCTTCATTAATTTTTTTATTTTCGTCTTTGTCTAATTGTTTTTCCCCTCGAAGTTTTTTAAATTTTTTCTTTTAAATCAAGGTTTTCTTTTTTTATTTTGTTTATATACCAAAGACGAAGGATATTTCAGTAAATTTGGATAAGAATATTATTGAGGGGGAAAGGGGAACTGATAGAAAAAATTTTTGAAGCGGATCACACATTATTTTAAGGCAGTTAATTGTTCAAGAACTGGCCCCCAGAAAACACACAGTCCCGTACTTATTGCCACCTTTCCCCATTTTCCACACGCAACTTTTAATTTTCGTCGGTTAATTTCTTGTTATCTTGGATAATTATTTGATGTGCATCCTTGAGTAATTCATAATCACGAAAATTACTTAACAACGTCTCGTTGACTTGAGTACATATTTGCTTCCTCGGCTGTAAGTAGAAACAAAGTAATTAGGCCCTTATATATGTATTTGGTAAGCCCTACCTGCAATGACGTTGACGACGTACAGTGCAATGTTGATGCCTTGTGTGTGTTTATAAGTTAAAGGATGATCCTTGCTTCATTTCAAACATTCATCAAACATAACATTTCGGTACACTTTCATTCAGGGTATCAGCTCCCCAACCCCCCGTAACTAAATTTCTGATGTACATAATATATTAATATCTATGGACAAAAACACTCTACAGTATTAACCAGTACCACCAACCTATGAATTGACAAATATTAAATCCCTTTGTCTTTAGTTAAGCGGGAGTTTATATCACATTTTGCTCTTTTTGCCATAATTTTATGCGTGGTATTATCGCTTGTGTCTGTCTTTTCATAATAGATAGATAGATAGATATTTTTATTCATTTAGCTAGTACGTGCACAAGTATAACATATTCGTGACCGGACGGACATTCGAATGATTTGGCCAGCTCAGATTTTGTCGCCGTTTAGTTTGAAAAAAACAACTTTCGATTACTTTTTAAAGTAACTTTGTAACTTTTTGAACGATTTTGCCACAAAACTAATGGCATTCAATCCAGATTGAAGCTTGCGGATGGTCTAAATTTCAACTCGATCCAAGCCTCCGTTCGAACGTTATGGCGAGACATACAAACTCGTTGCATTGGTAACGTTACTTATGTTAAAATGTAATTTTCATCTACACTACTTATCGGATCAGAACAAAATTATCATATTCGTGACCGGACGGACATTCTAAATGATTTGGCCACCTCAGATTTTGTCGCCGTTAAGTTTGAAAAAAACTTTCGATTAACTTCAATGTAACTTTTTGAACGATTTTGCCACAAAACTAATGGCATTCAATTCAGATCGAAGCTTGCGGATGGTCCAAATTTTAACTCGATCCGAGCCTCCGTTTGAACGTTATAGCGAGACATACAAACTCGTTATCATGGTAACACTACTTTTGTTAACATGTAATTTCCATCTACACTACTTATCGGATCAAAATAAAATTAACATATTCGTGACCGGACAATCATTCTAAATGATTTGGCCACCTCAGATTTTGTCGCCGTTGAGTTTAAAAAAAAACTTTCGATCAATTTTAATAATCCTTTCAAATAAGAATTTTTGGAGGAAAAAATTGCGATGTCGCTGAATTTTTGCAGATACCTTCCTTATAATATAATACTAGGAAACGCTCAGTTGGACGCGTTGATAAGCGAGCACGTGCTATAGCTAGACCCACATTGCAATTTTTTAAAATTTTAAAATTTGTGACGTTTACTGTATACGGGGCCATGTTTCCAAGTTTATTTATTATTAGCAAGGTAGGCCTATTTGGGTATGAGTGTGGACATCCTGAGGTTATGTTCCACACACAACAGGAAACAAGAGGGAGGTTCTACCAAGCCGGAGTCGAGTTAGAGAGGAGCTGAGATAGACCCAGACACGTGGATATGAATCTCATTCTTTGGTTAATACAGCATATCATTAACAGTGTGAGAGGCCCTGCGCGCACCTCTGTTTAGCTACTTTTATGTACCCCACTAGTCGTTGTCTAGGTCAAGAAAAACATCCGAAGAAAATCCTCTAGAAATTATAAATCAACAACAAATTAAATAAATCCGTATTTATAGTACACCCACTCAGTAACTCACATAACTGATTTTCAGTGAGAAATATTAAATTTAAAGACCACCAATTCTTACCAACATCGATCTTTATCGTCTCGATTAGCCAAAGTGAATAAATATGAGACGTTAAGCAATATCCAATGGGTAGCAATATCCAATCAAATCGATCTATAGGGTGTCACTACATTTCGTCAGCGTGGTTGGGCACCTGGCATTCCTTATTGCCCACCATTCCTTCAAATCGTAAATACTTACAACATTTATATATGCTGATTACATTGTGTATTTCTAAATTTATAACATTATTAATCTCTATTGTGATTAGATTCTCCAGCTGGTTGACAGATCCCTGACTACATAAAACTATCACTTAGTTTTTAAAATCGGCAATATCATCCTGGATATTTTTTTGGATATTTATTTTCGGGGGGTTAACTTTGTTGGGGGAGGTCTTAAAACGTATTTGAGAGTAAGAATGGCTATTATTTACACTTAATACCTTGTGGAATTTTTGTTATATAAATCTTATTAGAAAGTGAGAAAAAGGAAGGTCGGCCTAAAAGATTCGAAAAACTACAGGATTGCTGGTCAGAATTTGATCCAGGACCTCCCGATGACCCAACACTGTCGCGGTTCCTGTAATAAACACTTCGTGATAAAAGCCTCGGGAATTACTTTTTTTACGTAGAAAATTTCGTTTTATGACCATGTTTTCTGCGTTTTTAATGTTTCACATTTTTTATGCCAGTTTACCAACATGACTCATCACTCTTGTTACCTAATCAACTTTTCACCAGTTTTGTATTTTATAACCTCATTTTTTCTTCATTCATCTTGGGCTTTTAGCCGTTTTTTTATATATATTCTTTTGTAACTCAATTTTTTCTTGTTGTACTTGTTGTAAAGTCTTATTTAATAGTTGTTTAGTTATAGCTACACCTAACACTTGTGGGTTTAAAACCTGATGTTAAAGATAATAAATAAATAAATATAAATAAATAAATATAATAAAACGCACTTTTGTTTGCTCGACCTGTGAGTTGCGACTAGGCCCAGGCCTATCAATTAGCAAAGTGGTTCACGAGTTAGCAAAGTTTGGAAAAGTCTGGTTCCTAGGGCTACATGAGAAGGCGCATATTACAAAGAGAGCTTACCTTGGTGAAGGTCAGCCTGAACCTGGTTCCGGGATAAGTAGTTTAACAATGTTGCGTGGAATTTACGTGGAAATTTTCGGGTCGGAAGCACAATAAGATACAATACCTACAACTAGATTTATTGATGAATATTTGGCAAATATTAGATATTATGAATCTCAAATAGGCCTACTAGCAATACTAGAAATAATTGTATTTAATTGCCGAGACAAACCAACCACCAACGGTAACCCGGTATTATGTTGCATCTGCTTGCTTTTAGCATCGTTCATAAAGACTTCAAAGGTGCGATTACTGAGCATATTATTGATAAGTCTGCTTATACGTTTGCATGGCACAACTTTCAGGAGCTTGTAGATTAATCCCGTACGCCACACTGTATCGTAAGCTGCAGTAAGGTCCACAAATACTGCCGCTGTTTAAGCTTTTCTCAAACCCAGCTTCAATGTGTGTTGTTATGGACGTGGTTTGGCCCGTGATTAGGGGAGTTCATCTCCCTGAAACTAATGGCGAGCTGTGGGTCGTCGTCGGGAAACTTTCCCCTTCCCTTTGACTACCTCCCCGACGGCGACGACAATGACAACAAGGACGGATGATGACACAGACGGAGACGACCACGACGTGGGGGAACCCCTGCCCTCCCCAAATGCTTGTGGCTGGTTCTGACCAGCACATGCCTGTCCACCTTTCTCCCCCCGCGTCGCCACTTACGTCCCGCCCTTCGTCTCGATTAGCCAAAGTGCATAAATATGAGACGTTAAGCAATATCCAATTTAATTATCTCGATTGACATATTGCATTTTGCGTCATAGCTCCTCCCATCACCAAGTATCATCTCAAATCGCAATAATGCACTAGTCTATAAGCGACTTGAAACTATACAAAATAAATCAATCGTTATGGAGCACCCTGAATTGCAAAATCTGATTTTTGTGTTTTGGTGTTGAAAATAAATAACTAATATTTTGTTAAAAAGACATGTAGAACGAAACAACAAACCAAACAAAAACATAGTGTCATGTTTTTATTATAAACTAACTAACATTAACTTTTGTGTCTCTGTTACACGGCGCGATGAGCTTGTGTTTGCTTCCATAATTTTATCGGTAAACAATAATATGTTTTTATTTTAAATACAGGAAAGGATGTCTATGGATAAGCGATGAAGATGGTCAGGATGGAGAAGGTCGAAATAATGAGGAAACATCTAGTGTGGGTTACAATCTGGATGATAGGCTTATTATAATTATGTAGTAGGCTTACAAATAAAAAACTTTGCAAGCCAAAGTAAACAACCCTAACCCTGTAGGTGTGTGTAGGTAAGATAATGAGGATAGTTCCAAAACTCAACACTTTAAAAATGGATGATATTTATAACAAAATAAAAGTCACTAGAACTGACCAATACCAGGTCCATCAATACATAACTAACATGTTAATCAGTTTTGACCTATTAAAGGTATCAATTTATATGTCGTCGGGGAACCCCTTCCCTTTGACTACCTCCCCGACGGCGACGACAAAGACAACACGGACGGATGATGACACAGACGGAGACGACCACGACGTGGAGGAACCCCTGCCCTCCCCATATGCTTGTGGCTGGTTCTGACCAGCACAGGCCTGTCCACCCCTTGTCCCCCCGCGTCATCCCTTACGTCCCTCCCTTCGTCTCGATTAGCCAAGTTGCATAAATATGAGACGTAAAGTAATATTCAATTAATTAATTCTACCTCTCCTTCAATTCGTAATTTTATTGAATCGCATGTCTTGCAGGTGTCTTTTCGACGCGGGTGGAAGCTAATATTAAAATTATCTTTTAACACTTAAGTATATACGTACATGCTGCACGGAGTTATGTTTGTATTCCACAGTGATCAACTAACTACAAAAGTTCCGGTAATTTTTTTTATTGGAAGTCGTGAGGCTAAGTATTCTAG